>MU182054.1:206847-220727 GCA_016904865.1 Pissodes strobi
ATATAAAATTAGGGAGAAAGAGACAGACAGAAAACCGAAAATACGAAAAAAGAATATTCTGAAAGCTAAATTGGCATTTCAAGCAACAAAATAAGAGGCATTTGGAAAGTTGTTAACGGTAAATTAAATGAAAGTAAAGTACATCGAAAAACCTTTAAGCTAGAATAGCGAATTAGCATTTCTAAAAAAAGATTTGCATAAACTACACTGCCTACAGAGAAATCAAATTAGTGACAATGTGACAGTATAAGTGAAATAAATTAAATTAGGAAGAAATAATACAGACAGAAAATCGAACATACGAAAGAGGAAGATTTTCAAAGCAAATGACATTTCAAGTAACAAAATGAGAGATTTGTAAAATTGTTAACGGTGAACTAAATGAAAGTAAAGTGCATAGAAAAACCATTGAGGTAGAATAGCGAGTTGGCTTCTCTAAGAAAAGATTTTTATAAACTATACTGTCTATATAGAAATCAAATTAGTAACAATATAAATGAAAAATATAAAATTAGGAAGAAGGAATACGGACAAAAATACGGAAAAGAAGTATTTTGAAAGCAAAACTGACGTTTCAAGTAACTAAACAAGTGAGATCTGGAAAAGTGTTAGCAGTGAATTAAATGAAAATAAAGCTATATTAGCGGATTAGCTTTTCTAAAAAAAGATTTGCATAAACGATACTGGATATATAGAAATAAAATTGGTGACAATATAAGTGAAAAGCATAAAATTAGAAACAAAGAATATATACAGAAAGAACATCGAAAATACGAAAAAGGAATATTCTCAAAGCAAAATTGATATTACAAATAACAAAATAAGAGAAATTTGAAAAATTATTAACGGTGAATTAAATAAAAGTAAAGTACATAGAAAAACCGTTGAGCTACCATTAAATGAAAAGAAGCTATCTGATCCGATTGAAATTTGCAAACCGGCACTCCAGTACTGATTCAGAAATAAAACTCAAAATTAAATACAAATACTTCGATGGCATCTGCGCAGTGCCCACACTAAACAATAATTCTATGATAATATTTACTGTCACTGAGGGGAAAGTAATGAGTGTAATAAATCAATTAAAAAACAAGACGTTATTTAGTTCTGATGATATAAATTTTGATCTATTTAACTCAATTAAAGGAAGATTCAATTGTAAGTGTCCTGACTTGATTAACTAATGATAGTCTAACAAATGAATTTTTTCCAAAAAATCTTTACAATGCTGTTAGTGCCTGTTTGTAAAAAAATAATGTGACAATATTGATAATTACAGCCAAATTTTTCTCCTCGGCATTTGTTCACGAATCTTAGAAAAATGTGCCTGTGAAAGAATAATAACGGAAAATCTACAGAAACTGCGTCCTTTAATTTACTTAATGGTATATACTCTGGATTAGACCAGGGAAAATGCGTTGCTAGTTTATTTTTTTGATGTGTCTGTGGCTTTTGATACGGTAAATAAGAGTTCTCTTCTATTTAAATTGCATAATATGAGTTTAAGAGGTACAATACTTGGTTGGCTCGATTCATACATGTCCGATAGAAAAATGGTAATCAAGTATGGTGGGATTTGTTCCGAACCGAAGCTATTGAATTGGTGTACCACAAGAATCGATTCTTAGTCCATTACTGTTTGTCCATTACGTTAATAATCTTTACATGTATATGAACAAAAATCATCTAACTATGTTCGCGGATGATACGTCGACTATGACTATGGCTGACAGTCCGACTGATCTGGACGCCAATCGAAAAGTGGTGTGAGGACAACAATCTTATACAGAACACTGAAAGACTATGTTTATAAATATCTACATTTCGAAGACCACCTCACGTTCTGAGCATTATACAGGGATGGCAGTTAGTGCTGCGTTTATGGCATTGGCCGTGAGCAGGGGAATATCACTGACGCCTGGCGTCAGAATGACTGGTTTAACTTTTTCAAATGGCAATACATTTTTTGGCACTTACATGGAAGCAGCACTTTAATGTTCCCGCAAACCGAACTAAAAAAAATAATTCTCATTCCAATACAGAGTTGCCAGATCGTTTGGCTCGATTTCCCCAGTCGAAAATTAAGAATCACTCAAACTTATGGCTTCGAAAGAAATCCCCAAAAAAATAAAACATTTTCCGCATATCTCCAAAATATCCAAAAATATGCTGTGTTACAAATAAATCCCCAAGAACTAGAAAATATTTAGTGCAAATAAAAGAAGTTCCTTTGTCGAGGGAAATTTTTATTTTTCCAATGAAAGAAAGAACTTATAACCAACAGGAAAAACATGATTAATAAAGAAATGTTATGTTGCTATATTAAGAACTAAATAAAATTAAAAAAGCCATTTGGCTTAAAAGCCGTTCTATTAACAACTTATTTATTTCTTTCTAGTATGTTTTCGATAAAAATTACGTTAATTTTCATAAAAATAAATTTTTTTATTTGGGTTGGATCAAGGTGGATTTATGAAAGTATTTAAAAAAATTATACAACACGACTCACATTGGTTCATTCGCCAGCAAAAACTGATGCAAAAGTCAAATTGGTATTTTAACCAGTCTAAAAAATATTCTATTTGAAACCAACATTTTTCATGTCATTCTATTTTATATAAAAAAACTGATAATCTTTAAAAGACAAATTAATATTAATAATGAATCATTAGTAAAATGTTGCTTATTTTTAAAACCATATCACAGACAAGTGATGTCACCATTTAGACATGCCTAATACAAGGAGCCATGAAGTCATGAATGATATTCTAAAAAGATAGTAGTATTTGTTGGAAAAGCCATTTTCAAGCAGTACCTACCTATATGTTGTATTTAATATTCTTATCAGTTGAAAAATATCATTTATCGCCAATTTTTCTCAGAACACAATGTAACAATCTTATTCTTATTTACTGTGTAATTGTTCAAGTAATAATATTTACCTGAATCGGGCTCAACGAAAAACCACATTTTCATTGGGTGACTAAACTGGCAGAGGGAATTGGCCTTTAGCAGGTACAGGGTCTTTTCGTATATTTTGCCACCTATATATAGCTACAGCCTACAGCTTGTATTTTAATAAATAATATTGAAAAATAATATGTGCAAGAGGTTCTAGGATTTCTAATGAATCGTCAGGATTTTTAAAAGTGAAAACTTCTTTTGGCGTATTCAGAACCATTTTTCCTGATGGGTAGTGAATAAGCCTGAGCTGTATACGCAAAAGCAAGTAACGCTCAAAGCTGACTACGCTCGGCTATTTGAGAGTTATTACGTCAAATCTGCGTTTTTCTAAAAATTTGGCTTTGATACACGATAACTATGGAAAAAAAATTACGAAATTTTCTGGACACGTACGTTTTGACGCTCTTCCGAATCCTGTTGAAATTGGTGAGAATCGGAAAACGTCAAGTATATTTTGGACGTGTATATTTTTGAAAAAATGGTCATTTAGGGAAGTTCTAGTACCGAAAAAGTCGCGAAGATCGAAAAAACTGAGACGACAGTTCGATACGGAATATCTAGAAAAAAACTTTCTAGATGCTTTCTCGATTCGAAAATATAAAAAAAAATTTTAAACTTCGATTTCTAGGCTTAAAAAAATAAAATTTTTATTTATTTTTCGAAAAGTATTTTTTGTAAAGCCGATTATACTTGAATCTACGCCAAAAACTGTCATATACACTTTGAATACACATGTTGCGTTTTATAAAGGGTGAGTTAGTTGAATTTAAACTTTTCGCCATTTCGAGTTTTGACCCGACATTAATATTTTATTACTGGAAAATGGAATAATCTGGAGCAACTAAATTTTCGTACATTAAAGAATAGGACAAGCTAAAAAATGGAATCGATCCGATTGAAAAGACCGAATTGGTAATATTTTTGCTTTTCAGTTTGAAAAATCTACTTTAAGTGTACGTGCCAGTACATAGCTATTAATTATCCCGATAGAATTCATTAATGTTCCTTAAACCATATTACAAGCATTATGTTAGCGTAAAACTTTAATAATGCTTGGTAAAATTTGCGTCGTCCGCTCGTGGATGGCGTGTTTCTTTAACGATTTTAACGACTTTTGGGTAAAAATTGGGCGTGGCACCCTAAAAAATTTATTTCAAAAATTCCATTCAGCCTTCGGCGGCGGCCGCAGCGAGCATTTCCACCGTAACTCGGAGCTAAATCCGCCCTTCGTTGTGTCCCGGTCTGTATTCCGGCAATTAAACTAATTTAACAAACAATTTAGCGTCTGTGAATAGGTATTATCTAGAAATATCAGCAAATTGCATTTTAGTATTTTAGACTATAGAACTACTAAAAGGTATAAAAAGTCAGGACAAATCGCGTCCCGCTTCAGAGTATGTGAGTCCTAAAACCTTGATCGCGCTCTGAAACTAATGGCCAGAGTATGTAGGTTGTGCAAGTGCATATCAAAAGTATTTAAAAAATATAGCATTTTTTTACGAGGCATTAAATGAAAATTAAACCTTGTAGTTCATACCGTAATGTCTGGTTCAACAATTTGTTTAATAAACCGATAAAACCCAATTGATATTTAACAACATATTTAAAAATACACAGTGACATCATCGCCTTGTCAGTAATCATTATTTGCTTTTCGGCTACAAAACAAATAATCATGTTTTCTATTTGACGGTTGGAAGCATCATCGTTGTTTCCGTTAATACTGGAGTATTATTGTTATTGATTAGACAAATTATAGGAATTAAGTCATACACCAGTAACAAAATACAAAATAGATCGGATGAAAGTCACTTTAAGACTAGGGGTAAGCCGCGACCCAAAAATGTGGACACTGCATTAGCCATTTGCTATTATTTGTCACATTGGACCTCATAATGGGCCCATTGCATTGGTCCCTTGAATTGTCACTATTTCCCAATTCTGTGAAGAAGACTATTTATACTAAAATTGATCACAGTAGAATTGGTTGATGTTAAGGTCCGAGCTACTCTAAACAGATTCATAGGGCTGGCTGCTAAAATGTAGTATTTTGAACATTTCAGGGGAAAAGTTTTCATTTTTTAGTCGCATGAAATTTATCAGTGCATGGGGATTAAGTTCAATGCACAGGTATGAGCTGTTTGAAAGAAAATTGTATTTGAGGGTCCAAAATGTATCACCTATATATGGGGATGAATGGAGGAATTATATATATCTAGGTCTTTTTGTATCAAATTGGACACCTTCTTTGCTATAAAAAAGTAGCGTGTTATCAAAGTTTATTCACCTGATCCTCTTTCTATTGCTCTTTTCTTCCATTGTGACCTATGATACTTTTCTTGGCTCTATTGGATTTCGAGTTGTCATTTCGTTGTTGAAGCTCGGGAAGCTGGTGGAATATCGGAACGAGCAATTTGACTCCCAATTTGATCAAGATTTTTACAAGAATATGAGAACCGAGACTCGGGTCGCATCCATTCACTGGGTGCATCGTAACATTTCGGTATTTCAATCTTTTGTTTCCGCAAGTTTTTCTTGTTGTTGTTGAGCGTCACGAAACCAAACCAAACCAATAAAAAAATTTCGAACCGCCTGGGAATGCTAATTAACCTAAACATCTAGCTGCTTCTTGACGGGTTGGCGCTCAGTTATTGATATAATTTGTCTCGAATTTGCAGAATGCAATAATTTTCCTTATTGGTCTATAATTTGCTCTCACATAATTTCCATTGTCTATCTATTGGCACCATTGATTCAACAATTGGTCTGAATTGGCCCAGGGTTGTACACCACATACACTCCACCCACCTCCAGGTTTACCCCTAGCTTTAAGTTGACGAAATCACTGGTTTGTCCTGTAGATGAGGTTAGCTGAGATTCGTCCTTGCCCTCTGACTAGCCCCAAAATGAAGGAATCATCAGTTATCTGCTATGATAAAGAAAGTATGGAAAACTATAGGACAAAACCTTTTATAGACGCACACTTTTTTCTGAACCGTCAAGCGCGACATGCCACGCTAGGCTATGTGACGATCATTCGGGTAAAGTCGTCTTTAGGAGTATAGTTTATTGGTATATGAGACGCATATCTTCGGAATGGACGTGAGACATAATTAAATGATCAAATGAACTTACTTAAAGTTTCACATAATTATATCGATTATCCATTTCGAAGATATACGAACCCACCCTACCCAAAAAAGGGTATTTTTTGTATTTCCATTATTGTAAAAATTTTTGTAGCTCCCTTTCAGATACTTTTTTATATTTTTAAATAATTAACTAATACAAGCAGATGCACTTGGCGGGAAGGATTGGGTCAAATATATTTCCTTTAATTTCGTGTATCATAAATACCCCAGCGGCGCACAGTGCGGCCGCCCGTGGACAAAATTCGGATATCGATACACATCAAATGTATTACCAATCTGTTGCAAATGATTCAGAGGGAACCAAAGTAGTACAAACTTATAATATATTTCGCCGGACACCACGCCCCCGCGGCGTCGTACATGGGCAAGTCATAACTTATAGCAGCTAAATGAAGGACTGTAGTAATTCAATTAAGTGATCAATAAAATTAATTTCTTAGATTGTAGTGTTCAGTGGTTGTGAATTTTTGACTATGACCGCATATACTACAGGTATGTATCTCTGTATTGACATAATATATATAGTAATATCATTTGATATGGGATAAGAGACGTGCATTCGTAACTAGTATGCCATATATGTAAACTGTGATACATTCACCGATTGGAGGAAACTTTTAAAAAGTTCTATGCAAAATATCCTGAGCTGTGGACTGTTACAGATTACTTATGGTTGGTAGTTTATAACCTTGTCAATTTTTTTTGCTACTTCCTGCTAATATAGGAGTTATGATTTTTTTAGGTCATCGACGAATATTACCAATGCCGATTTAATTGAAGATAGCATAGGCAGTAAAACATCTGTAAAGTCGTCATATTTTTCTAAAAATTTCCATATAGGGCGAAAATTGAATTCTGAACAACTTTCCTTTTTGACATTTTTTGATATCTGGTCACCAAACCTCACTTTTCGCATATTTAAGGTGGAATTTTTAACTCTTTGGATGACACTGTAGGTATATCATATTCTTCCTGTTATTAAGTTTATATCTATTAATTATCCGTTTAAATTATTTTTTTAAAGTTTGACCTGTGTTGTCTAAATTGAAAAAGTCTATGTTTTCCGTTATTGTTAACTGTTAATATTGTTCTATATAGTATTCTTTGTTATATATTGTTTAATATGAGTTTTGGTTATTTCAAACCAAATATAAAAATTCAAACCATTTATTAATAAATAAACATATTGTTATAGTTTGTCCTCTATTAGCTTAACACCTTTGGTAAAATTTTGCTTTAGGCAAAGAAATGGTTCTTTAAGGTGAAAAGCAATATAAATGTTTTTTTTTTGAATGAATGGATCTCGTCGCTTAAATCAAGAAAAAAATTTACTTTGACTCAAAATTACAAACTTTCAATTCCGGGATAAACGAAAATATCCAGATTTGTATTACTATCCAGAAATTACAGTCCTTATCAAATGAGGTAAGATCTATCCAGAGCATATCAAATATTGCCAAAAACAAGTTCCCAGCTTTTATTCGACATGTTTTGCAAGCAATCTTAAAAAAATCTTTCCAAAATTGCTACACTTCAATTTTGACCTCAAATTCTTGATCCCTGACCTCAAAAACCCCCGAGCACCAAATTTTAGCCAAATGACGTCAATGACGAGACTGCTATGATTTTTGTCCCATTATCCCATATAAACGAAGCACTGTGCGGCGTGTTCAGCACACTTTTCTTGGGTAGTGAATGTGAATGTGATAGGTGAAGCTCGGCTATCGCGCTCATAAGTAAAGTCGGTGTTAACTTCATTTTTAGAGAAAACGCCTGCCAATGGAAATTTAAGATTTGCCATGTTTCTAGACAACAGTTGGTGATCGCTGTCGCTGTCGCCAGACTCGAAAAAAATGAGCCGATAGTTCGATAGGGAGACGAACTGTCTAAATGGTTCCTCTATTTCGAAAATATCGGGAAAATGGACTTTTCTGGAAAAATGCAAAAACATCGATTTCTATGTCAAAAATTAAGGTTTTTTTTATTTATTTTTTTCTCGCGGAAAATATTGTTTTAGAAATGCCGATTACTTGACGAGAATCTACGCCACAAACTGTATTAGAAGACACTTTGAAAATGATGAAGCATTTATACGGGGTGAGCTTTTCGCCCTTCCGTGTTTTGACCCGACGACACGTGGACGTCGCGTCGCGTCGCCACATAATATTTTATTACTGGAAACCCGAATACTCTGGAACAAATATTAATATTTCCTGAATATAGAACACAAAAAATACTTGTACTTTATAATATTAATCTCGACTTGTTGGAGATTTCACTTCTGCCTTGTGATCTTAATCACATATCGCTGCTCTTATAATACCTATACAAACTATTTACTATTTTTTGGATACAAATTAATACCTACCTGGTTGCGATATAACTAGTAATTCATGAGACAAGAAGTCTTGTCTTGCATAGCTTTATCTTGGTCTGATTTCGCACATGGTAAGTGAACGTGTCTTACCGCGCATTGAGTCTTGCAAGCAAGCATTGTACTTTGTCAACTAACATAGGTTAGATGTTAATATTCACTGAGAAGAAAAATATATTAGATGCTCTTACTATTATTCTAAGTACTTTCGTTTTATAAAATATGAAAAGATAATTCTAAAAATAGCAGAGATGATTTCACAAATTATTAAAACATATTGGACAAAGCATGCTTTGCTTTTGTGAAAAGATTTTTATCGGTTGTTTAAATTGATAAAAAAGAGCCAGTAGAAAAATTAAACCACTTAGTTTTTTCGCTGTGAGTTTTAAATAAAATGCAAAAATACATAGGATGCTAGAATTAATAAAGTAGGTCAATTTGGTTTGGTTTGGCATGCATACGCCATTCATTTCTGGATCTAGGGTGACCATCTTTTTTTGGATTGAATATAATATTCTCGAAACGAAACCCTAAATAAAATATAGCACATGGGAAAAAATATAGTACGCTTTAAAATAGGTATTAAATTAAACTCGTTTATAAAAAAAAACATATGGGTTTATTTTTTAAAGTTATATTTTTTCGCTGATTATGTTTCACAAAGTAAATTCTTTTCACAACAAAACACTGCATGAATTAAAAGTTAATTTTTCATTAGATTCAGACTTGCCCTATTTCTTTCCTCACGTCATGTTTGGTTCATTAGAGAAAGAATCATTTCAGTGAAGGCAGACGTGGCGGGAATAGAAAATAAAAATGCTACGAATTTGAATAATCCTGGGAAATTATTTTCTGATTCTTTAAAAATATTCTGCCATTTTTGATCAGTATTTTTCTCAAGAAAATCGGGGGTGTGCTTTATTTTGGCATATATTTCATTTAAAACAGTTATTTCAGAATACAATTCGTCTATATTAATTTTAAATTTTTTTCCTTAACCAAACATTCAATGATAAAGACACAATTACTGAAACAAACTTCGTTTTTTAAATTTACATAGGTTTTTAGCAAACACAACCAATTATTTTCATTAAAATTGAACTATTTTTCCAAGTAACTCAAACTTTTAGTTTGAAGTTTATCGTAAATTGACACAAAGGTGTGAGAAACACTTTTCACTACTTTTTGAGTTTCATAACCGAAAAACATATCTTTCTTACGAGACTACAAGGATATTTTTAAATTGTTTGAATTTAGGGTGCGTTTTTCAGCAGCAGATTTAAAGCTCTTTCTTACTGATGCGACGCAAATATAGTATTTTCACGTACTATATTTTTTCCTAACAGTATATAGTATGCTAAGCTCAAATATAGTAGAATACTACATGTTATAGTACGGTTGGCAACCCTATCTGGATCCCCTGTGTGTTGCACCATAATTTTAAATCCTGATTCATAACACATCGAAAAAGTTATGTGTTTTACTCTTGTTTTAGTCCTTGGAAAAATAAAAGAAATATTTTAATTTGTCACACTACTAGACTATGTAAATCCCTACCAAGCATGGTACCGTCAAAAACATACGACACACAGATTTTTGAAATATAAGGTTTGTTCTAGCAACAATTTCAAACGGTACAAAGCCTTCCGGAGTTTGCGCATAGCGATATAAGTGTCGATTATATTGCTATGCGCAAACTCCGGATGGCTTTGTACCGTTTGAAATCGCTGGTAGAACAAGCCTATTAATTTAATCCAATAATGTGTAACCCTTTATATATTATTAACAAGTTACTACCGATAAATCATAGTAGTTACGCTAGCTAAAAGCCGCTGTACACGTACAAGATGTTTAGTGAGTTTTCTCCCAAAAAGTATTGTCGGTTTGGGCGAAAGAAAAATAAAATTCATCAGAATATAACCCCAAAGTTTGTACCCTCAAAACAAATAATAAATGTTTATTTTGGATTTTTTTTATTTATTTGTTATTTGTAACATAAGAGCGTTTAAATTTATGTTTTTTTTTTCATTTAATGTTCTGTCTTTGTCATAAATAAAAAGGGTTTAGTATTCAAAAACCAATGCCAAAGAAACGTAAGCTTTTTGCTGTTGAAGACTTAGCCCTTAAATTCTGGTTTTGGTATAGATTTCACCATTTTCATACATAGAAACATCTAAAATATTCCAGAGTTCATTTCTAACTTATTGAGATCAAATGAAAATTGTGTAATTTATTATTCGCTTACATGCTACTTTAAGCATAATTATTTCAACAGCAGAGTAATAATAAAATTATATTTTTACATTTATTTATGCAAAAAAGTAAGGTAATTACTTACTTTTTGCCTTGGAAGAAAGAAACAAACATAACCTTAGGAAAAAAGTTATTGTCACCGACGGGAATCAAACCCGGGCCACCCGCATCGCAAGCAGAGTACATGACCACTGCACTACCAGAGCTGTCGAAAACAATTATTGCGTTAGATCATAAGGACATTCAATCCGCTCGACAATACAAGTGTTTTTAAGAATGTCTTGTACTAACCCAAACTAACCCAAGGCATGCCCAAAATCCAACAAAAAAGAGTTAAACAAAATACAAAATGCTACACACAATATGAGACTAGCAGCTAATAAACGTGATTCAATCGCGTTAGCGTGGAAGAAAACGTAAATATGAATTGAGTTAAAATCAGATGAAGCGAGTAGTACAGTCGAGTAAAATGATCTCCAGTCGAGTAAAGTGGTCCAAACCAATCGCCATACTGTTCACATAAGGCAAGTTCTTTAGTATAGTATGTCAAAAGAGGTCACATAATAGCAGCTGTTTCCGGGAAGCGTGGTTAGAGTAAACTGAGTAAAGTCAATTGAGTTTTTCATTTTATTTTTTTGGGTATGAATAATCGTAAAAGCCAGATTGTGAAACGACGCGACACGACGGTTGCCATCGATCTTTCAACTTCAGAGTAACAGAACAGTTAGCTCTAGAAGATCCGAAAGAATATTTTTTGCACTCAGGACAACAGTAGAGTTATTTAAGATTTTGCTGAACAAAGTTAAAATAGTTAACCAGCAGTTTTTATTGTTATGTGCGTTTTTCATTTCTGACATTCCATAAATATTCATGCTTAAATTTTCAGTTTACTGAAGATAAATTCTTCTACTGTTCTTTACATTTTTGGTATCCTCTCTGTATTGATAAGACTTTTTCTCATAGCACCTACCTACTTAGTATTTTATTTTCTGTTACCCTGATGTTTTAAATGAATATATCTTAAACAATTCCTTGTTTTGTTGACTAAATAGAAAGACGCCAACATCGTTCCCTTTCTTCTTTCCCCTCTTAAATATATTTGATACAAAAATCAATAAAAACACTATACTGAAAAATACTTTGCAAAACAGGCACTTTGTCTCTGCTTTAATCCTCAATTTACGGGATTTTCTTTAGAATCAAAAATATAATAAGCATCAAGATCAAGTTTCTCAATGTTCAAAGCACCAAAACACAACTACCATTGGTTTTAAAACATCCGAAAATATCACTAAAAAGCTAAAAACACAACGAAAATATAGAAGATGCAATGACAGCAATGGCGAAACGAAGGCCGTTCGTCGCGCAGCAATGTCACAGCGACGACGATGTGGATGAGGGGAACGCGGGGCACGAGGTGATACTAAGTGAACATAGGCTCTTCGAATCAGCCACTCTATTTGCGAAAAATAAATCGCCTACAAGTATCAAAATAAATGCAAGACCAATCAGACGTAGGGAGTATTGTATAATTTCATAAATATAATTTGCATCAGATATATGTAATGTTAAACTGAATGCAGCCCATTATTCGCTTTTATCGGAGCTCATTACAATTCTAAATTCCAGTTGCATATAAAAAGTGGAAAGAAAAGGGAATACGGGGCCAAGGTCCTTCGCATCGAGCGCTCTTTCTTGTCTTTTATGGTGTTGTGCAGATTTTGATAAACATGGTTGTTTATTTATGGCGATTTTGGGTCTTAAAAACCTTTTGCGCGACAGGCCTGTCGTCATCGATATTACAACTTTGACGAACGAAATTAGTTATTTTATTTGTCAAAATTTCATTTCAACCCATAATAGACTGGCTTAAAATCTAATAAAGCATGAAAATTATCCATGATTAAAATACCGTAGAATGTTTTATTTCTTTTGTCAGGCCACTTTTAAATTGAAAGAGAAAAAAGTGTCCGAGCAGATTTCTTGTACTTATATAACATTTCAAAAACTATTTTTAGACATGCATATCTTCCTTATATTCAAAATGTTGTGGACGCCTTTCTTAGAAACAACGTAGTTTTAAAACGTTCTTTTCAATAAAATAAATTATCTCACATTCCATAATCGCTAGTGGTTTACCGACGTCAAATACGCGAAATCTATAAAAAGCCCTATCAAACACTTACAGCTTCTTGTCAAGATAATCAACAGTCATTATACGTCGATATTTACAAAAAGGGATTCAGTACTTTTGATTAACAACTTGGAACCAAATTATTTACATCTACTTTGTTCCGCGGATGTATTCAATTATCAACTATCTGTTAATTTGCAAGCCAGTTCAAAAAACAACCGCTTCGAAGTTATTTAAGATTACTGATGATTTCATCACCAATGCAAACTTGCAGTGGAAGTATTGTGTTGGAATTTGCACTGATAAAGCAAGAGCAATGTCCGCAAGGTATAACAGTTTGCAAGCACTTGTGAAAAAGAAATCTCCCGTAGTAATTTAAACGTACTGCATGATTCGTAGAAGAGCTTTAGCAGCTGCAAAACCGTTAAGTGAAGGGCTAACTAAAAGTTTTAAATATGGACAATTAGATAAAAGCAAAATCTTTAAAATCAAGGATATCTTATCTGCTACCTGGGTAGAAAAATTAATCCTACATTATTTGTCTTCAAGCAGTAGCAAACAAAAGCTAAAATGTTCAAATAAATCAACAACGTATCTCTGCCTTAAGTATTAAGGTTAAGTGACAAAAAAAAGATGACAGGAAGTCCTTAGGAACAACGAAAAAGAGATTATTATTGCATAAAGTAAATAAGAGTGTATTATATACCTAGGGACTAAAATGGTATGTTTTATCCCCCTGTGGTGTATACGCTATTTTATGCACTTTAAAAAATAATTACAATAATTAATAATGACCAGTTAATGAAATCTCTTGACCTAACAAATTTATTAGTCAAAAACGTGTCACATTGCTGAAAATTTTAAAAATGGATATTGAAAAAGCCGCCGAAGAGGCTATAAGTCAGCTCCTACCTCCAAAATCTCAGCATCTATATGAAAAACAATATACAGTGTCTTTCAAAAGTCCCGGAACGGTCTCGTATTTCACAAACGGCTCGGAAAA
>MU182054.1:220737-230853 GCA_016904865.1 Pissodes strobi
ATCGGCAATGTTGCCACGTTTACACTTTTTGAGATAAAGTAAACAACGTATTTTTTTAAATGCAAAGCCCATTCAATTTTTACTGCATTAAATTCAGCGCGCCTCGGTTATTAAATCCTTCAAATATCAAATTTTTATTTGAAGTAGTTTTTGAAATATAGCAACTTTGCACTTTCGTTCAAAAGTCCAGGAACGGTCTCGTATTTCACAAACGGCTCAAAAAAAAGTTAAAATTAGTTCTTGGTGGTTTTAGGACATGCCTGATCCGATGGTAATATCGGCAATGTTGCCACGTTTACACTTTTTGAAATAAAGTAAACAACTTTTTTTTTAAATGCAAAGCCCATTAAATTTTTACTGCAAAAAATTCAGCGCGCGTCGGTTATTAAATCCTCCAAATATAAAATTTTTATTTGAAGTAGTTTTTAAAAACCAGCAAATTTGCACTTTCGTTGAATCGGTTTCGTATTTCACATGTTTGCATTTTTTAAATTTACTGTTGCTAGGCAATCAATTACCTATTAATCAA
This sequence comes from Pissodes strobi, assembly GCA_016904865.1. NCBI lineage: Eukaryota > Metazoa > Arthropoda > Insecta > Coleoptera > Curculionidae > Pissodes > Pissodes strobi. The sequence goes on from MU182054.1 coordinate 221,267, forward strand.
TGTCAACGCTTTTCAAAGCTTGTCCGCGTTCGTCAACATGAATTTTGAATTGACTGAGGGTCAGCGAATTGATATTTTGCGGTTTCGTGGTTTTCGTGATAAAACTAGATCATATCAGGAAGTTTGCGACCTTTTCAATGAACACTGCCCTGAGAGGCAAATCAAAAAATCCACAGTTTTTCGGACTGTACAGAGATATGAAGAAACCAACAGCGTTAAGAGTGGGATAAGAACAGGGCGTCCAATCCAAAAACAGCAACTAACGAAGAAAATAAGTTCAACGTATTACTACATTTAGAAGAAAATTCCCAAACAAGTATGACCCAGCAAGCGCTAAATTTAAATCGAGAAATTAGTGAAGCATCTGTGTATAGGATTTTAAAACAAGAGAAACTCAAACCTTACAAATTGATGTATACGCAAGAATTATTAGAAGATGATCCAGATCGACGTATGGAGTTTTGTGAACAGATGATGGAAAAAATTAACAATAGTCAAAATTTTAAATCAAAAATTTTTTTCAGCGACGAATCAACATTTTGCCTCAATGGACATGTCAACCGTCAAAATTGTAGGTTCTGGAGCAGAGATAACCCACATTGGATGAGAGAGCTTCACACTCAGCACCCTCAGAAGTTAAATGTATGGGCCGGAATCTTGGGAAGCCATATCATTGGTCCTTTTTCCATTGAGGGCAGCTTAAATGGTCCAAAATATTTAGACCTATTGCAACATCGAGTTTTACCAAGATTGCAAGAATTAAATATCAATCTCGAAGAAATATGGTTCCAGCAAGATGGGGCACCACCACATTACAGCAGGGAGGTGCGTACTTTTTTGGACGAAACGTCTCCAAACAGGTGGATTGGACGAAGAGGAAGTATGGAGTGGCCAGCCCGATCTCCTGACCTGACACCCTTGGACTTTTTCTTTTGGGGATATCTGAAAAATAGGGTTTATGTGAAGCAACTACTTAATTTAGAACTTTTAAAAAATCAAATATGTTTAGAAGCTATTTCAATTACCCCTCAAATACTAACAAATACCTTAAATGAGTTTTATGACCGCTTAGCTAATGAAGGCAAACATTTTGAGCACTTAATTAGATAGTTAATTTCAAATTATTCATTTATTTTCTTAACATTTTTTTAATAGTTGTTGGTTTGAAACCAATTTCATTTATTTATTTATTCATTCTTATAAAATCTGTTTGAAATGCATTAATAAACACCTTGATAGATTTAAATTTAGCGCTTGCTGAGCTATGCTTGTTTGGAAATTTTCTTCTAAATGTAGTAATACATTGAACTTATTTTCTTCGTTAGCTCCTGTTTTTCTTATTTTATTGCATTAAAATTGAATGAACTTTATGTTTTTTTTTCAAAAAAAAATAAAGTTGTTTACTTTATCTAGAAAAGTGTAAACGTGGTAACATTGCCGATATTACCATCGGATCAGGCATGTCCTAAAACCACCAAGAACTAATTTTTAAATTTTTTTTCGAGCCGTTTGTGAAATACGAGACCGTTTCGGGACTTTGAACGAAAGTGCAAAGTTGCTGTATTTCAAAAACTACTTCAAATAAAAATTTTATATTTGGAGGATTTAATAACCGAGGCGCGCTGAATTTATTGCAGTAAAAATTTAATGGGCTTTGCATTTAAAAAAAAAGTTGTTCACTTTATCTCAAAAAGTGTAAACGTGGCAACATTGCCGATATTACCATCGGATCAGGCATGTCCTAAAACCACCAAGAACTAATTTTTACTGAGCCGTTTGTGAAATACGAGACCGTTCTGGGACTTTTGAACGAAAGTGCAAAGTTGCTGTATTTCAAAAACTACTTCAAATAAAAATTTGATATTTGGAGGATTTAATAACCGAGGCGCGCTGAATTTAATGCAGTAAAAATTAAATGGGCTTTGTATTAAAAAAAAAGTTGTTTACTTTATCTCAAAAAGTGTAAACGTGGCAACATTGCAGATATTACCATCGGATCAGGCATGTTCTAAAACCACCAAGTACTAATTTTTACTTTTTTTTCCGAGCCGTTTGTGAAATACGAGACCGCTCCGGGACTTTTGAAAGACACTGTATAAAGACTTTACAAAGTGGTGTGAAGAACGAAGCGTGAATAGTTTCACAGAAGAAAGTGCTATTGGCATATTTTTTTGAAAAGTCCAAGAAAGTCAAGGCCTCCGTCGTTGTGGAGCCAGCATTCCATGATAAAAGCCACGATGATTCTAGGGACCAATGTCGATATTAGCAAGTACAGTAAACTAACCGCATTTTTAAAAAGGAAAAAGGATTGTTATAAACCGAAGAAGTCAATGACTCTGGCCTTACATAACATCAAAGAATTTCTACAAAAAGCTTCAAATGAAGACTTTTTAATGAATAAGGTACCTAATTATCATCAATTTTGTATTACAAATTTTAGTAATAAACAATAATTTTGTTACAGGTGGCGGTAATTATGCGTCTAGCTGGGGCCTGTCGGGGGAAGGAGCTGTGCCAGTTAGATTGCAGTGATGTCTTGGATCATGGACATTTTTTTCTGGTAAATGTACGGGAGACAAAAAACCACGAGAACCTCTCCTTTGTGGTTAAAAGATCCACTCAAAACTCTACAGATGTGGCAGAATTGGTGAAAAAATATATTGCTCTAAGACCACCTACCGACATACGAGATTTTTTGTCGGGTAGAGAAACGGGCGATGCACATCACAGCCTGTCGGTAAAAACACATTTGAACAGCTGCCAACAAAAATTGCCGAATAACTGAAACTACCAATTGCCAAGCTGTATAACGAACACTGCTTTAGAAGAACGTCGGGGTCTACTGGCAGATTCGGGAGCAAACCTGGATCAACTTAAATGGACATGACACAATGACATGATAATTCCCTAAATCAGAAGAAAAACTTTGCAAGAGCCCAGACTTATCCTGCAAATTTTACGACTAAAGTCAAATTAATTGTTTAATTAAAATAATTTTATTTAATATACCTACGTAGGCAAGGTTAATCAAATTTAAAAAGAGTAAATCGGTAGAAATCCCATGCGAAGAGCCGAATAAAAGAAACGTACGAAAGACTGAGAAATCGAGGGACGGGAGACGCGGTCCCTTATAAAAAGGAAAATGCGCGACTCAATCGGGAAACTTGTTGGCTAGCAGTTTTAAGGTGCATACGAGTACCTGCGAATGGTGTGGGTTCCCTTTGCGAGAAATTGGATATATCTTGGGAACGTCTTAGACGGCTGCGAATGTTATATATCTAATTACATTGATATTGTTGGCTTAACAACGGGAAACAGGCTGGCTTAGTCAACAGTATCAATAAGGAAGTCTGCAAAGGGATTTCATAGCATTCATAGGTATTGAGGTTAAATGAAGTTGGGTTACTCTATGGCGACGTTACAAACGGCTGCAAATTGAGTAATCAAACTTCTAGACAATAGAGCAACGTCTTTGGACACCTGATGCGAAACTATTGTAAATAATTGGCATTATAATTACATGAAGTTAGGTTACCCTCTGGCAACGTTTCGACGGCTGCGAATTGGGTAATCTAAGTTCTTGGCCACAGAGCAATGTCTTTGCGCGGCTGCGAAGCTGTTGACAATTATTCGATTATAACTGTTGCTTTTCAAGTAAAATAACGGTCAGTTAAGTTATCTAGCAAAATGCCGAAAGTCACGCGAAAACGTACTAAGACAGTAGAGTCAAAACAAACCGATCCTGAATTACTCCAAAGTGAACTGCGTAAAATTACAGGTGAGAAATAATTTCATTAGCACGTAGGTCACATCTTTCTTTAATGTATTACACCTATTCCGTTATCTGACTCTATAAATCGGGTTTGGTAAAGCAAAATACATAAATAACTAATATGAATTTGCCAACACAAGTTACTGCACATGGTGGTGGAATTAAAGGATTATAAACGTATCTGCCATTAGCAAGTTTAAATTAGTTTAATAAATAAAATCAAATTACCAATTCACTACCATGTATCATGAGTTGATTCAACATAATAATAAAAAAATATATTCGTTGCTGATGGTACAGATTTAAGGAACGGTATCCAGGTCAAATTAGACAAGAGTATCGGGTTTCAGTCTGGCCAATTGGGCCATGTAAATAAAGAAAATGGTGAAACACTCCGTAGGTATAAAATATGTAGGAATGATTCCAAGAATGACTTATGGAGACAATGTAGGGTTTGACATAAAGTAAAGTGAAGTTTATATTTAAATGGTGTGAATCAAATATGGAGGCCTTAAAGACAACTTAGGTATAGGTTTGGCTGGTTTGCTGAAATTGGTTCTTAATATTGACTATACATACATAAAAATAAATTACTTATTGAATTGATTATTGAAACAGACCGACCCTAGGTATGCGAATTAACAAAGAAAAGCTCTAAAATAATGAAATTCACCGACAAAATTGGAATACACTCAGTATTATAATAAGCTTTAAAAAAACGCTTATTTCATGCAATCGTATCAAATAAGGGTTGAGAGGCAGGTAGAATGGGGACGCGCGCCGGGAATCCGGACTAACACTCGACGCGAGACCGATATGTACGTCTTTGTCTAATGCAGTGGTTAAATGGGATCATTTCCATATAAAAACGCGACGAAAAGCACAGATAGGCAGAAAAAACCTTCTCTCTAACCCTATACCTTCGCCTCGGCTGAGTGGTGTTCCTATTTACCTTCGCTTCGGCTGAGTGGTTTTCCCTAAATACCTTCGCTTCGGCTGAGTGGTGGCTTTACAATCTTAACTTTATTCCGTAACCTATTTCCTAGCAATTATCGTTAATTCTTAAATAATTAGTCTCTGTCTTAACGATGAATCGAAGAGCCAACGGCACTAGTTCCAGGGGAGAAGAACCTGCTTCTTCGTCCATAGGTAAATAATGGGTTTCTATTTTCAATATTTTAAATGAATAAATTACAAGACTTTGTTTTAATAATGTTTTTTATACTCAAAGTAAAGGGAAAGGGTACAGCTAACTCATAGTATAGTAGATTGGAGTTTGGTAAAATGCGTTCTTTGGTTTGGGACTTATTCCTGCAATAGGTGGTGTATAAAATAAATCTATTAATCAAACTAAACTTCTTTATTATAAATCAATAACAAGATGGGCTATTGTTAGTAAGAACTTTAAATAGGTATTCCCAAAAATGGTATAAATAAACAAATATAAAACAGGAACCTACTGCGTTGACTGATGCCTTCGTCCCGCCCTCCAAAAGAAACCTTCGGGTTACCCCCCAAAAGAACCTGATTCCGGGGGGGATCCATACGTCCTGGTGAAGATCTTACCGATTATGTTCCCTATTTATTACTAGCTTAGGTATCAATTCCTTAAGGTGTGTATGTACGAGGACTTCTAGAGTAAATGTTGCGAAATTACCGAGCATTGAGCACAGTGTAAGGGCATGCCTTTTGGATTTTGATACCTAACTCCCTTGCAAAATTGTCACCACTTGTTTTAGGTTTTAGGGTCAAATGAAATGATGTAATGCAAAATAAAATGTAATTAACTAATTATACATTGTTTTATATGATAATGGTTTATTGAAATTTTCAAATATCAACATTTTCCGTTCTATTAAAGAAAATAAATTTATTGAATGGTCTATCATTGTTTTATTACCATCAGTATTATCTGGAACCTACTACTACACAACGCCAATTAAACAGGGTCTGAACCGATAGTAATAATATTTATTATCATTATTGTTACGATCACGTCCAACAAAGTTGCTGTCTTTTGGGTGCAAAAGGGTGTACTCGGGTCAGTGGCGTTTCATTATGAAGCTTGCAAACATTCAAAATCTACCACTGGACAAGGTTCCGCCGCTGGCGTACCGCCCCTGCGTTAAAAAAGTATCTCTTAGCCTGCAGCAACGATCCGCGGCTGAAGCATCTTCCCCGCGTGAAAAAAAGTAAAATTCTGCGAGGTCAGCAAATTACCCGCGGCTGGAGTATACAAAGTTAGCGTTTCTTGTGCAAGAGACTGACTTACGTGCAATTGGGTATAGTGTCTTTTGGTTGGTCACGTTTATAAAATTAAGTTGGATATATTCTTTATACAATTGAACAAATTTATTATCTGATAAACTTGTGTAGGATTTTATTTGTTGCAATTTTTACTGTCCAATTTAGTGATTGATATAATGCGTAAGGATGGATTTATTTAAATTGTATTGTGATTTAATTTCCATTTGTACGACTTTAATTTACTAAATTGATAAACTTTGTATGATTTAAAATTGATAGTGCGCTAGAATGTTCAATGTACAAATTTCTACTTATTATTAAAATAAATTGTGCTCTCTCGAAAATTGGCTTTTATTGCTGTTATTAGCTTTACAGACAAGAGGTACGCTACTTGAAGATTCGTTAAACTTATTCAAACTTTAAAAGAACCTGCTACGCGCACAGCTAAAAATATAATACGTTAATTAAAAATATTGCAGACTCGAATTTTCAACCCCTTTTTAACCTAAATAACTGTAGCGGCGATAGCATAAACGTTAATATTAATAATGATCTTAAAAATTAGGTTTTACTAAAGTAAAAATAACTGTAAGCTTGTGACACGTTTTTGACAAATAAATTTGTAACCTTGTTGTTAGTTTTCTATTTCAGTGCTTTATTTGAAAGATTATTCTGTAATATAGGCACTGTACTAAATTAATAAATACATAATTTTGCTTCATAATTTAATAAGTTTACTTTTAATCCCTAGGGACTAAAAGTGCCATTTTAGTCCCCGAAATCAGGGATTAAAACCGCTACTTTAGACCCCAAAGTGCATAAATATGATTAAATCACTGTTCGGGATCAATGTAGCAAATCTATTTTCATGGAGATTACCGGTTTAAAACTCGGAACTCCGAAAAACTGATTTAAAACCTGAAAGTCCCAGTCAACTTGGAGGATTGGCAATTCTGCCATCAAAGTCAATATACTTTATTTCTTAGATATGAATTTCCAAGCCTATGACATACTTAGAAAAGAGGAATATATCCTCTCATGATTAGAATAATTATTATTAGGAGAAGATAACGTCTTCGTTTCAGAATATAAATGTACAAGTGATCCCTTATCTTTTGTCACTGTCGGCACTTCAGTTAAAAGATTATAATATGACCAAAACATTTAAAAAAACAAATCATACTCAAAATTTTGGCTGGAAAATAATAAATCCAAATTATTTAGAAAATCAGCATTGCATCGGTTTTTCAAAGAACGAACTGCCAACAGATCGAGTTTATAGAATTGATGGAAAGACTTTCAAACGAGATCCAGAAGAGATCGCTAAAAGTACGTTAGGATCCAGAATTAAAACGTTTAAAGAATAAATTGGGAAATATGGAAATGCGATAAAAAGCAATCACTTCGTCATCTAGAGATGATTAGATTTCCCTGAAGTGTTTAAAGTAGGTTTAAATAGTCTAGGAGCTAGCTCATGCCACGTGTGCAGTTATATGTCCCCTAAGTTTTGTTGCGGGGATTTGTTATATACCTATAGGAGTATTAAAACAATTTGGTCACGTAGTCCAGATCATGGTCTGTTGGTCGCCATATTTAAAAATGACCGCCAAATTCCTAGATTTTATGTTTGACTATATCTCCCTAGTATCGGTTTCTTTTTAAATAGTTTTAAAAACATATATATTTTAACAAAAGTTAAACAGTGTTTTTGTGATCTTTTTGTTTTCCCAATTTAAAAACTATATCCGCATTTATATCGGAATTTATTTGTCAATACGATATACCGGCAAAGATGTCAATATTGTCGATAACCGATATACACTGCTAATTATGTAACCAATAAAAGTTAATATTTTAAAATACATTTTATTATTAGGTTTAGTTATCGAATAGGTGCATTAACTCTATTCTTTCTTAAATTATTGTCTATTTAAAATGCCGTCTATTAGGTCATCTTTATATCCATTATTAATTGTTGTTTGCTTTCTTATATTCCATTCCTTATTATAGTATATAACAAGTGTAAAAACTATTAAAAATATAAATATTTTTTGTATGTTATGTTAATATTGGCAGTTTATAAATATGGTGTATGGTACTGTACCAATAAGGAGGTACTGACTGTGCACGTCTGATGGTTTAGCAAAATATGATAATATGTCTATTGTTGTAAGTTATTTTAAAATCTAAATGTTTCTTATTTTTTTATTAAGCCGGTGTTATTTCTTGAGGCGAACAATATTTCAAGATTCTCTTTAATGCGAAATTTATTTAATCGATCAAACGTCTGCGAAGGATAATAAAAGGAATTCTGGCATATGAAGAACTCCTGGCAAAACCAGATCCAAGTTCTCTTTCATAATCAAGATAACGTTTTGCGTCATTAAAATGAACATAAGGTTGGCCAGATATACTATACGTTTTACTTTTACAAAAATAAACATATCATCAATTTAAAAAGGAAAAACAGTCCTTAACTATTAGCATTTATGAGCAAGTAATAACAATATTAGGCGCAAATTAACGTGTCTATTTTTTAGGATTTTTATATCTCATTAATCATTCGCAACAAAGTCCCTATACTAGTAAAAATTTAAATATCGCTATATCAAAAAGAAATAAAAATGGAAACGTACTAAAACGTATTCGTTAATATTGGAATGCATTATTCATTTAAAATAGGTAGGTACGTACGATAATATTAATGATCGACAAATTTATTGAGCACTTGAATGTTTTCTTTACCTGGTGATTTCGCAGACCGTGCGAATTTTTAAGGTAAGTAGGTATGCCGAACCGCAAGTTCTGCTGAGTATGAGGTCAACTGGATTTCGACAGGATGTAAATATTGAAATTGTTGTGTATAATTTTTATGTGGCATGTTCACAAATGCCTAGAAATATGAGCAACATTTTGAATAATAATTAAAGAATTTTGGGATAAAAATTATAGAACAAGATAGAAATTTAATTATTACCTCATAAATGTAGTTAATTTAGATTACCTGTGCTCTACCTGGGGCTCCACCGCTAACCGATCCTGTGGACAACTGTTCCTTTCATGAATTTGGTAATTAAAAGTTACGTATTCTGACATACCATTTACAAATCGGTGGGTTAGATTAGGTTCGGATTTTGGATTATTTAGCAATTAAAATAAAATTAAGACGCATAGTTTATTTCAGCTCAAACGTGAACCCTAAATACGTCTTAAAAATAGTAACAGTGTTCTTTTTTTTAAGTTACATATTTGTTATAGCCTTTTTATTTGCTAATGAAACCGACTTCTAATCACTCATCTAACTGAATGTCAATAAATAGTCCTTTTAGAAAGATCAACACATATATGCAACAGCCAAAATTTATTATTGTTATTTAAGTCATCGCCAATACAAGCAGTAAACACTGAACAGGCTTGAGCAAATAAAAATGATTTGATTCAAATAAGAGAAATTATTTCGTACAAATGCCCAAAATATTGGTTTAAATAACCGACATATTTAAATTAAAAACACAAAGTTTTTGGAACAAATATACCTCAGATTTCAATCAAAACAAAGGTTTTAGAA
>MU182054.1:245853-259698 GCA_016904865.1 Pissodes strobi
AACAAGAGAGCTCTTAGTTTGTATTTGAAGCTATAGTTTTTGGTCTTTGTGATCAACTTTAGACTTTAGTCGTCTGAAGAAACTCAGAGTGTTCACACAGTCCTCGTACGGTTGAATAAAAGACAAAAATTAAAATTTAATACCCTGCGTTTGTAATTAGTTGTGTGCTTCTTTTTGTGATATCTCGCTTGTAACGTGTCATTAAATTAAATGTACTGAACTATCAACTGCAATAATGATTTTCAAAAAATAACAAAAAAAATGTATTCAATAGAGGAAGTTTGTTTTTTAAATGTAAAAATAAAATTATCAATTGATATTTATTAACTGAAAGCGCCTCCACTTTTTCTTTGCCCCAGGCTCCCACATCCCTGCGCCCGGCCCTGCGGACATCCTGTCAAATTGACAACATCTGGTCATCTATTCAAATAGGATCACGATCACGTTGAAATTACTTCTCAACACGTATGCTGAGAAAATTTTCAACACGCATGTGATATATGGCACTTTCTAGCCACGTTAGCTGTGCTTTTTTCCCATTTTCATAATAGTCTATAAAGAGCCAGTGACATTTTGCAGAGATGATTGGATTAAGGCCTATTTTTTGAGAGGATGTTGAGGGGGCATAACTGAGTGCCATCAGCGAGGATTAGCCCGTAAGGGGGTGGCAGAACGCCCCCCCCCCCATGTGTAAAAAACTGCATCTTTTTATTATGTAGTTAAGGCTGAATTTTTTTCCAGTACTCTGATAGCCCACAATCATCGATCTAATATTGGCCAGTCTTAATCTTAAGAGGGTGGCAGAACACCCCCCAACATGCCGTGAGAGCAATGTTTTTATTATTTAGTTAAGCTTCATTTTTTAGTATGTTGTTGTAGCAACTATTTCAAGCATATAAGCCCATTGGCAGAACAAAATGGCGGTCGTAACTACCTGGCAGAACTGTCGCCACGTGCCCTGACTTCTTGCTCTCGGTCCCAGATTAATTTGTATTATGGAATGCTTTAAATATAAACAATAATTTTGTTCATTTATTTAGAACCCTTTTTGTAATCACAGATCTTCATTTACCATTGGAGCTGATATTTTATTACTCATTTGATGGAAATGCGACTTGAAAATTACAAACTTTTTTTTTTCATTCGAGAATAACTTTGCAACTATGAGGGATACGGGAAAGTTGTATAGTTGTTTCTTATAGGAAATTTAATTCTCTACAAAAAAGGTCTCCTGACATTTTTTGGTATATTACTTAGTTTCTGCGATATTATAGTGAAAATAATAAAAAATACAAATATTTTTTACATTGAAACACAAATACCTTTTGATACATGTATATGCTAGATACGAGAATACGGCTCAGACTTTTTGTACAAAATCTGATTTTCTAAAAAAAAGCTTTCTTAATAATTTTTCGTATCTTATGTAATTTCGGAGATAAAGTGAAAATAAAAAACTTTCTATGCGGGTTTTGGAAAAATATAATCAGTATCGACTGATAACCACAAATTATTATGTATATTATTGTAATTGTAAATTCCAAAAATATTTTGAAAAAATCGTGATTATTAGTTCCATGTTCCAGATTAAAAAAAAGTTGTGAAAATATGTACATACAGTGTACAGGGTGGCGCATTTTCGATGCATTTACGGGGTTTCTCGGTAATTAGTAAAGATAGAAGGATGCGGTTTTCGCGACACCGGGCTATTTTTTTGTTAAACAAAAGATACCGTAAACACACTTTTCCTACGCCTCTTCGTTTTTGAGCTACAGGGCGATTTTTAAAATGTTGTATTTTCGGGCACCCCTCGTATCTCGGCTACGTGATAACTTACAGAAAAGATAAAAACGGATGCTTATAGTACTTTTTACGTAGAATTCAGTGGCGTGCCCGAAATTATTGCCGGAGATACTGTTTTTGAGATATGACCTAAACATATAATTTTTTAAATGGAACACCCTGTATTTTTTTCCGTCATTAAATTAACTTATTTTTTCCCATAAAAATGATATATAACACTTAACATTTTCTATTTTTGGAAATAACAAAAAATTACAAAATGGCGAATTTAATGTTATATTCTTCTAGTTGGCTATGAATTTTATTTAAAAATTCGAAACAATACTCTATACACTTTATTTTACTGATTGAAAAAATAACATATCAAGAACTAGTTATTTAAATAAAATGAATTATTTTTATTTAAATTTAATAGTCGATAAGGAAACAAAAATCAAGAATTACTTGAATTTAATTATTTATTGATTATAGCTATATTAAGTATATTAGGTATAACAAAACAGCATTCGGTTACCTCTTATTTTCAAAGTGCAAGCAGTTATTTTCTAGACACCGCCTACAACGTTTTTCGACACTTCGCAATGTATTATATAAATACAATCGTGTTACTTTCCTTAAACTATTGCTAAAACGTACTTGCAGTTCATTAACGTTATTACTTTTAACTCTATATATTTGATTTTTTATAAAACCCCAGAAGGAAAAATCCAAAGGTGTCAAGTCAGGTGACCCAGGTGGCCACCTAACAGGACCACTGGTGCCTATCCACTTATCATGACAATATCTGTTTAGAAGATCACCCACTCTCCTTGCATTGTGGCTTGGTGCTCCATCTGGTTGGAAGTAAACGTCATTGATGTCTTGGGTTTTTCCCAAAAGATCTTCTTGTAAAATGTCTATATATCGATCCGATGTGAGATTACCATCAAACACAATATAAAAGAAGATTCTGCAGTTACACAGAGCACACATAAACATATTAAATTTATAAAGATTGTAATACGCCATTTTTTACTTTTTAAATCACTGCTTTTTTTAAAGCTGTCAAAAAATCAAATAACAATTAAATTTAACTTTTGTTTCCAAGGCCTGCTTTAATCTAATAATGCCCTTTCAAGCCTAGTTTGTTTGCAAGCCGGTGTATTAAAATAACATAGGGTCATATTATGATAATAATATATTTTTAAGTAATTCAAAATTTGTATAGACTATTGTTTCGAATTTTTAAATACAATTCATAGCCAACTAGAAGAATATAACATTAAATTCGCCATTTTTTAAAATTTTTACCATTTCCAAAAATAGAAAATGTTAAGTGTTATATATCATTTTTATGGGAAAAAATAAAGCAATTTAACGACGGAAAAAAATACAGGTTGTTCCATTTAAAAAATTATATGTTTGGGTGATATCTCAAAATCAGTATCTCTGGCAAAAATTTCGGGCACGCCACTGAATTCTACGTAAAAAGTACTATAAGCATCCGTTTTTATCTTTTCTGTAAGTTATCAGGTAGCTGAGATACGAGGGGTGCCCGAAAATACAACATTTTTATAATCGCCCTGTAGCTCAAAAACGAAGAGGCCTAGGAAATTTGTGTTTACGGTATCTTTTGTTTAACAAAAAAATAGCCCGGTGTCGCGAAAACCGCATCTTTCTATCTTTACTAATTACCGAGAAACCCCGTAAATGCATCCAAAATGCGCCACCCTGTACAGGGTGGCTCGAATTCGTGTCTATGTATGGGAAACTCGAAAACTGTAAGAGATACAGTGTCAGTCAAATTAAGGCAAAATTGCGCATTTGGGTGCCTAATAATATGTCGTTTAGAAAGTTTTAAAATTCCGAGTATTTACAGAGATATCCGAAAAAAAAACGAAATTTTGAAAAATTGTTTTATTTTTTTCCTGGGCTTATTTAAAAACGGACTTCAAATTTAATTGCACTTTTGCATTGCAACTTTTCCCCTCTATCCTCTATCTATATTATTTATTTCATGTACATTTTTGATATAGGTAATCCAAAAAATATAAATGATGGTAATCGCATTTTTTTATTATTATGATAAGGCAATTGCAATAATATACATCAGAATTTGTGGTTCTCTGTCGATACTGATTATATTTTTCCGAAACTCGCGAAAAGGAAATTCTTTATTTTCACTTTAACTCCGAAATTAATTGAGACACGAAAAATTATTATTTTTTTTTTTAATCAAATTTTGTACAAAAGTCGTATTCTCGTATCTCGCAATTTTAGCATAGTTCAAAAGATACCTATTTGCGTTTGAATGTAAAACATATTCAATATTTCATTCATATTTTATTTTCACAATTAATTCACGAATTTCTTCGTCATTCACGAATTAGCATTTGCTTTACATGGGCCAAAAACTTCATGAATTTTTTGGCAGATTATCAGTACCACCAGCCACCAACACAAAACAATGTTTAGGTTATATGGTGTGAATTTGTTTCTGTGTACACCTTGACTAAATTTTATTTAAAACATTTAAATATAAACAGGGTAGTATTAAAAAAAACAAAGAATTATACTCTTCAACACAAATATAATTTTTAACCTCACATTATTTTATCTTTGTGATTGGCACTACTGAATTCAAGGAAAATTTTACGAAATATAGAACATGTTTTATTTACGTGAATAAGTTCGTGAAGATTTCATGTGAATTCGTTGTTTTACTTCATGAATTAATTCACGAATAAATTGCCCGTGTAAAATTAGCATTAGAAAGGCTATTCCCAGATATCAACAACTGATCCGATACGTTGACCCTAAGATCTCCTGACATACCTCCTTTAGACTTTTACTTCTGGGGTTATGTTAAGGATTACCTAAGTGTATAAAAGGAGATACGAGAACCTAGTCGAACTCCGCAGAGTCCATCAATGGCAGAACAATGTTAAAAGCCATAAAACGTGTACTAAAGAAAGCCTGAAAATTTATTGAACAAAACGGTGATGTCTTCGCACATTATTTAATGTAAGAATTAAGTACTTTTTTCCGTAAAAAAAATATTTGGAAAGAAAAGAAAAATAAAACTTAAGGAAATTGGGTTTTATGTCAAGAAAACTAGCCCAAACTAACTTAGGCATCTAAAAGATAAATCTATGGGAAAAGTACACGATTTTACAATTAAAAAATATTAATTTTCCTAATTTATTCGGCTAACTAGACTAAAAACAAAATCAAGGGCATATTTCAATTATTTAGGATTTAGCCTCGGATTTAGCGTATTGTGGCATAGCAACTTTTTTGACAAAAAAAATTATTTGTGGCATAATATATCAAAAACGAGCGTTTAATTATTATTTTCATTTCATTCAGTAGAAAAGATACTGTTAGTTTACTAATTGAACCAACCTCGTAGATAGAATAATAACAGCGATTTATAGCAATAGTGCGCATTTATTTTGGTATACCCTGTATTAGTTATAGGTTATGTTATAGTCGGGAAGAAATGCCAACTATAATTAAAAAAAATCATCCAGTTTTTGTGAAAAATTACGAAAAACAACGAAATATTCGGCGGTGAACCCTGCAATTTTCGAGATTATCTAGTTTAAAAATGTTTTTCAGGAGCAAATTATTTCAAGTAGGTGGGTATTATTTAAGTAGTATCTAATACGTACTAAAACATCACATTTAATGCCGAAATAGAGGCTGAAATAGTCGGAAATCGAGAATTTTCAACGCTAGATTCTTACTTATTTTATGTAGATTAGTGATGGCAAGCCTGAGAAATGTCATACAGGGTGATCACTTATAAAGTAATTACACCTCTTTAACTTTTTGATTTTTGCACTAGGAAAAAATATTAAATACAAAAATCGTAGAGGATCACCCTGTATGTTAATAAATTTCTAGACTTAGCCTGCAATTCTTTCGTTTATGAAATTGCTTGGAGACAGGCAAGATGATTTCGCACCCCCTCCTGCATATTACTTATAATATGATGTTTAGAACAGCCCCTGTAAACATAAGCTTCAGCCAAAACAGTGCATAGGTTTTCTCAAATTTTTTTGTAATTCGATAAAAATCTAGTCAAATGTAGTAATAAGTACCTAATCATATTAAGTACCTACTTTGAGCGAAGAAACAGAAACGCTGTAAGTCATTTGACATTTTTTTTCCTTAAAACAGAAAGAAGTTACGCTCGACAGATGTTTTAGAATGCGCAATTGAGCACCCTCTTCTGCTAAATTAAAAGACCGGAAATTTCAAAATACTCATTAAATTTACATTTCTGAACCGATGAAGACACCTGTTATAATAACCGATGTTTTATTTAGTGCCCTAGATAATAACATGTATATTTATCAGAATGAAAAATAAGTTAAGAAAAACTAGATATATTTACTAAATTTCTATAGATATCAAAGAAAAAAAATAGACCTTTTCCGAAATTTTAAATGACAGTTTACTTTAAATTAATAAGAAATAACATAACCCTTACTTTTCTTTGAGCCTCAGCGGCAAATCCACTCTTGGTTGCTCTATGGGTGGCCATTTTTTCAAAAAACCGGTTTTTTGCCTCCTAAATTCCAAAAACAACACACCGATCGACTCTCTCTACGGCTTATTCTGCTACTGAACTGACTGCTTGAGCTAGACTGAATAAAAGTTATAATTCACGTTCCTTGTTTGGAGCACGTTTCGATTGTCGTTTCGTTTTTGGCTATCCGGTGGAAAAGGATGGCTATATACGTTCATGTAGGGAAGGATATTGAATGTGATAGAGGTGCAAAGGCAGAACATTAATTCTTGAATTATTATAAGCTTGTGTATTGGGGCGTTGCAATTCTATGCGCTTACACAGTCTGGCTTGATTATCGGAAATTCATGTACAGGGCGCTAAAACAATAATTATTATTATGTGGTCCAGACTGTTTTGGGTTTATTTGCTTCTAAAAGCATCAGTACAATATTCATATTGAATTTGAGATACCAAAAGGTAATTAATCTACTTACTGGTAGGTAAGGTATGTTCAATAAGTGTTTCGTCAAGATAGATAGATAAGTAGATGTACAGACAGGGTAAGCTTCATGGCTTACTGTTGTGTATATCCAATTTTGAAACTTGGAAGAACGGAGACTTTTTTATGACAAAAAAAATTGTATAGCAGTTTGTTTTTAAGTATGCATAGAGATGACAACGATATATCAATATTTGAATATAACGGTATATTTAGCAGGATATATCGACATTTACTTACGATATATCAACAAACATATCTATATCCTCATTAATATATCGGAACGGAACATTCGCACGGCATCATAGAAGGTACTATTTCTATTTTGAGTTTAAAATGATTCCATTTCGACACACAAAGGAGTGTCGAAAAAAACCTCTTTTGGATACTACTTTTGTTGACTGATTGCTATGATATTAACATGTTCAATGTCAAGCCCCACTAGCAAAAATGCGACACAGTTTTTAATGGAATTTCTACTAATAAAGACGTCAAAAATGACAAGGTGACCGAGCAGCTGCTGATCGGTACTAGAATAAATTAATGTTTTTCATAAAAAAAAAACTGCAAAATAGAAAATAATTCGAAATTGATTGTTGCGCGCTCTTCTATTATTTGAAAGGCAAAGATAATATTCCATTATTATATGAAGTAATTTTTTGGTTCAAAAGATGATATTAAAAAAAAGAGTTAATTTCTGTAAATATTGACTAGACGTGAATTGAATTAACAAATCAAAATTTGCTAGACATGAGTTAACAATAATTCAAATGTTGCCTTTTTCTACCCTTCAATGTACAATTCTTTGGAAAATAGAGCCGCTTCGGCTCTGGCTCCAGGGTGTAGTTTAGTGACCCTAACCATTGTTTTTCTTATAAAGACAATGTCCTAACGAAGCTGAAAAACCTAAAAGAGACTGGAAAACGGTCGACGTGTCGAGGAACAAATCTGCCCCCCTTGTCAAAAACGAACAAATCTAAGAATTAAAATGGTTAGTAAATGCAAATAACAGCTAGTGCAATTTGTCAAGTTTTGAACTAACATTGACAAGATGACAAAAATAATGTCATCGTTTAATTACTGGTTACTCGTCTTTTAGGTTAGTGTGATATTGAGGTGTTATTAGGTAAATAATTTATTCGCTTGTGAGGTGTTATATATCTACAATTTGGTATTATGCGTTTAGGAAGAATTCAATGATTTTTGTTAAAAGTTTTAGTTAATTTTTAAGTGTCCCTTATCAACTTGAGTTTTTGGTAAAGGTAACCAGGTGCTATTAAAACTTACAGAAGTTGCAGCAACACATTCATCTTTATTTAATAAAATTAAAGCACTTTCTTTAATTTTACGTTTTTTAGATGATGGATCCTTTTTAATTACTTGAAGCGTTTCATTGCGTATTCTGTGATTGTTATCAAATGTAAAATGACAAAGATGTGATTTATAGAATTGTGTATTTTTAATATAGGTTTGGTGTTCTTTTATACTTTTTGATAATGGTCTACAGATTTCACCTAGATAAAATTTGTTACATTCACATGGTCTTATAGATAACATTTTTTTGTAATTTCATTTTCATTGAGTGGCTTTGTTTTTGTTAGTTTGGATCTAAGGGTGTTTTCTGTGTTGAAAATAGTACGAATGTTAAACTTATTACCGATTCGTTTTATTTTGTCCAATAAACCAAGAATATAAGGAATATAAAATATGTCTATTTTGATTTTGTCTAATATTTGGTTGTTCAGACTCTATAGAGCATTTTTTAATGAAATCAATAGGCTAGTTATTATTGATCAAAGCATTGCTAAAAAATTATTTTTCCATGTTGAAATTTTGATTATTACAAATTATTTTCATTCGATTATATAGACTTTTCACGACCCCCTTTTTAACCGTTATTAGGTGATTTGATTTAAAATTTAAATATCTGTTTGTATGAATCTGTAGGTTTTCTATATTTTTTTCGAAACTATTCAAGTATTTTTGATGTGTAAACATCTTACGCGGCGCGGCAGTGTGAGGGTAATCTTGGCAAATGGGACGGGAATGTGCAAGCGGATGTGGACGGAAATGTGCAAGCGGCTGTGACATCATAACCATGCGCAGTGATTTTATGACGGGTGCTCAAATATTTTGTGCATGGCGATACAGGATACGTTTACACGTCAGTGTCTCGAGTACTAGCAGATTCGCTCATTTTTTTTATAAGAATGTCAAGGAATGAAAATTGTTCATTAATTTCTTTGTCTATAGTAAATTTGATTGTAGAATTTTTCGTGTTAATATGATTTAGAAAATCGTTAGAAAAATGTTCGTTAAATGGATAAACTGGAAAAATGTCATCTCTATAACGCCACCAAAATATATTGATAATTTTCAACAAAATATAGTTCAAAATTTTCCATAAAAATATTACTTAATAATGATGATAGTGCCATCCATTGTATTGTTGGTAGTAGTTGGTATTGTCTTGAAAATATATCGTTTTTGTGCAGTAAGCAATTCGAGTATGAGGTTTAGTACGTTCACCAAGATTAGTATCATTTTCTAATTTGTTTCTTACAATATTTACAGTATTTCTTTCAATATTATCAACAGGTACGTTTGTAAAAAGACTAACAACATCATAACTCACGAATGTGTCGTTAGAATTTAAGTTAATAGTGTTATCCCTTTTCAGTGATTGTAATACTCTTTGTTTTGTGTATGTTAAGTTTTGTTTAATTTTAAATGATTTTTTTAGTGTGATTTTGGTTCTAATTCTAAATTCGCCTTGATGTTCTTCTGGCAAGTTTTGTGTTGTTTTTACAATTGCTGTAATGAAATCGAACTTAGGAACGATTTTAGGTGTAACTGGTGTAATCTTTATAAAGTAAAAGTTTATCAACATCAGATAATACCCTATTAGACAAATTGATTACAGTTTTCTCACTAAAGTCGTTATTTTTGGCATTAGAAATTTGTTTATATGAATACGTTTTTTTTTCAATATTTATTAAACAATGCAATGAACACAATTGCAAACGTGATTAAAATCAAAAGGCAAAATTTGGTTTTGTAAGTTTAATTTTAAATTATAATTTCTTTTTCAATTTTATATTTAAGCGGCTCTCTTTTCAAAAAAAAAAATCTATACTGAAGTGGAAAAAGGCAAACATTTGTAAGATAAACATGAATCCTCCACAACAATATAGAACATATCTACAGCAATTCAAAAGTTGAAAATTCTCATTATCTTTGATATTTTCTAGTCACAAAAACCTGAAGTCACTATATTTTTGCAAAATGACACATTTATTTTTTTAATACTTTTTAAAAATATTTAAAGTATGGTAGATGATTTTGTAGAAAAAAGTTTTCTTTTTTTTTGGGTGATTGCAAGGCAAGGCCTCCGTTTTCTCCAAGCCCTAACTCCTCAAAGCAACTCATAGCTTGATTAAAGAAAATAAAATTTGCCTTGTAAATATTCTCCTTATTACTGCCATTTGTCACAATACGCATAACAGCCAAAACTTAAATTTTTCAGATGACACATATTTATTCTTAAGATGTTTACTATATTTTTGTGTTTTGTTAGCAATATTCACTAGAATGGTGCACAATGAGGGTCTCTACTCTTTCTTTTATTTAGGCGAATGAATGCAAAAACACACTGATTTTGCAAATGGATTAGTAATCCATTCGTAAAATCAGTGTGCATTTGCATTCATTTACCCAAATAAAAGAAAAGTATAGATACACTCATTGGATTGCACTATTCCTTTCTATTTATATTTCTCAAATGTCATTCGCGTCGGTCGCTCCGGAGGCGCAACCAACAAAAACTAATCCAAAGTAACGACAATTAAACAAAGTGAATTATTTCTTACATTTTTTTGGGTTAGTTCGTGTTCGTTTCGGTCCCGAAGCGAGCGGAGGGCATGCGTGTTTGTATTATAGCGTTTGTTACTGTTTAAGAATGTCTAATATTATTTCACTTCACGCATGGCCCTCCACTCGCCTCGTTCACTTCGGTGGCGAAACAGAACAAAACTAACCCAAGGCATGTCCAAAATCAAGAAAAAAACTTTTGCACTTTCGACTTACAAAATTTTTTTGAAGTGAAGCTTTTTTAGCGAGAGTAAGGTCAGAAAAAATCGAGGGAAAAATGAAATGCTTACCTATCAGTGTTTAAACGGTTATCAAAGTGAAACGCCCCTTTAATAATTAAGCATGTTCCAGTACAGCTAGAGGGTTGAAATTTGCAGGACATGTAGCCGGGGTAAAATGAGGATCATGAACGAAAAAGCATTCAGCAGCCCGCAAACATGCAAAGAAAATGGAAACCCTAAGAGAGACTAAATATAGTTCAAGTGCTTGGAGCAAGAAAGGACAATATTCATGAGTCTAATGTGGAAAAGGCGGAACCTAAATTAGCTGATTTTTAAACTACAAATAACGATGCATTTTGAATTATTGTTCAATCAGACCCAATTTAAAAAGATATTTTTCCGGCTAGTAAAATATATTAAGACCTAAATTTAAAACAGGCTAAATGTACGGAGATTATAAGGAATGTATTTGGATCCAAATCGTTTTGCAGTGAGAAACTACTGAGGTGTCATCTGCGAACTGTACCATATGGTGGTTTATCAGTTGTGGTAGCTCATTGGTATAAATTAGGTATATATAGAGGTAGATCCAAAAGAGACCCCTGCGGTACACCCTGTTTAATGAGCTGCCAGTTTGAGGCTATATGCTCCCCTTTGTTGGACATGTCAATCACGCACTGCTCCCTATTGTGTAGATATGATCTTATGAGTTCCAGTGCTACACTTCTTATACCATACTGTTCAAGTTTAAACAAAAGTACTCTGTGACTGACACTATCAAATGCTTTTGATAGATCAATACACATTGCCAAGGTTTGCTGGTTAAGTGCATAAGAATACATACCAATGGATTGGGCCAGACTATCAACCTGAAGTATCCAGTCCAAGCGAGAATCCAGCCAGACCTCCAAGAATAATGCCGAACTTGCCTCTTGGAAGGTATGGTGTTCATTCTCGAAAATATGCCGATCTTTTGTGGTGTAGTAACCGAACTAAATGAGTTGCGTTTTGCATTCATAATAAGGTTGTTGGTAGCAAACTAGCTCTCCAGGGTGGCCAGTGTTTCAAAGATTACGGTATTTGGATCCAAATCCTTTTGTAGTGAGGAAACCACTGAGGTGTCATCTGCGACCTGTACCATATGGTGGTTTATCAGTTGGTATAAATTATATATAGAGGTGGCCCCAAAAGAGACCCCTATGGTACACCCTGTTTAATGAGCTGTCAGTTTGAGGCTATACGCTCCCCTTTGTTGGGCATGTCAATCACGCACTGCTCCCTATTGTGTAGATATGATCTTATGAGTTCCAGTGCTACACCTCTTATACCATAAGTTTAAACAAAAGTACTCTGTGACTGAGACTATCAAATGCTTTTGATAGATCAATACACATTGCCAAGGTTTACTGGTTACTGTTTAATGATTCCAATATTTTTGTCAAGGCTTGATAAGTTGCGCGACTGGCAGATTTTTCCTACGAAAACCATTCTGAATATTTGAAAAAATATTATTTGATTCAATAAATTGAACAAGTCGTTCATTTGTCACCTTTTCATAGATCTTCTGAACATATTAAGAAGAGCAACAGGTCTACAATTTTTTATTTATGTATTATCACCTTTTTTATAAATTGGTTTAATCAGTGCTAATTTTAATTTTGTTGGAAAAATACCTGAATTCAAAGTTAGATTTATTAAATATGATAAAATTGGAGCAAGCACATTTGAGCAGTACTTTACCACAGATACAGGAATTTCATCTCAACCAGTAGATTTTTTTGTTTGTAATGTGCTTTATATTTTTAATTTCATAGGAGTTAGTAGGATTTACAAAAAATTGATTTACTAACGTTTTGAACGTAATTAAGAGCATGCTCATTTTCAACATTGAGAACTGGACAAGCACTGATGTAATAATTATTAATATTGTCAAGAACTTCATTTCTAGATTTATTTCCAGAAGCAAGGTTTTTTAAACCAGATTGATTTTTAGTTTTCTTTGCATTTGTATAGTTCTTCACTAGATTCCAGATTGTCTGGCCAGGATTTTTTGATTGCGCAAGTTGAATACCTTTTATAGTGCCCATAGAAAATTTCACCATTTAACATACCTCTATATAGCATTCGCTTGTTTTGAGAAGAAATATTTATCTCCTTTGTTATCCATGATTTGGTTTTTGTGTATTTACTTATCACTTTTTTTGAAAAGCACAACTCGAACAACGGTAGGAATTGACCTATGACGAGGTCATAGGATTGATCAGCATGCTGTAACGGAAGAACATTGCTTCAATTGAGTGAGCTTTGAGAAGAGCTCACGTGGATTGACGAGGATATCTGTTCCATAGCCATTCCACGTGACGATTCTTATGTTTCACCCCAAACAGTACTGCAGAGGCTACCAAGGAAACTTCTGACATTTGTGCATTTCATGATCTTTTTCGGTTAAACCATATATATAATATTAATAACCATGATACAATAAAGACAACATTTGATATTCAGACGTGTCCACGTCACGTGGTGAACAAATAACCATCGGAACGATTTGTAATTCCTTTGTTACCAGCATTCTTATGAGCCAAAATTTTGGCTCATTACATGTCCTAGCTGCATCTGAATATCATATCTTGCATTTATTGTATCATGATTAATAACTTTACTTTAGATCTAGTTTTAAGTCATAATTAGTGTGGATTCTTGTGATCCACTGGTACATATTGACTTAACCTTTATATTTTAATTTAAGAATTTCTAAAGATGTTTATGTTTCTAGATGGCTGGAAAATGAATTCTATTATGTTTTTAAATCTGCTGATTATCAAAGTACTTTTTGTCTGGATAGCTTGTTCTCTAACATGAATGTTCCAAGCATGTTAAACATATTCTATGGCATACTATATACTATTTGAACATTTATATTCCAGTAAAGAAATTTGCCAGCAGAAAATGTC
>MU182054.1:274698-305357 GCA_016904865.1 Pissodes strobi
AATTATGCTGTAGTGAGATTATGAGGCATTAACAAAAAGGGTATCCAGCTTGGTACGGAGTCCCCTTACATTCTGGAAGTAGACTAACAGGCCGGAAGGGGCTCCTGCGAGTTTTTTGACACAATTCTGGGAGCTCCATTGGAATATTTGATTGTGAGATCAGATCCTTCTCGCCACCCCTCTGCCTGTCCTTTATCTCAGTTTTAAGATGGTTAAGGTTCTGCCGCTGCCGACTGGTAAGATCAGCATCTACAAAAACCCTAAGAGATCTGTCCAGGTTTCTTTTGTTCATGAGCACCCTGCGTACTTCCTCCGTTGAACCAAGTCGGATTTTCAGGGAACGGTAGCCGTTCTTGTTTTTCCTGCCAATCCTGGTAGCATCTTTAATTTCCACAGGACCCCCGATTAATTGGGACAAGAACAATTGAGTCTCAGCCCTGTCCTCCTGTTCATCTTTCTCCGGAAAGTTAAAGACCATCAAGTTACATGACCTCTTCTGTCGCTCAGCCATCTCATTCAATACCATGTCACTATTGTTCGCACGTACAGGCTGAGCAGCGATGTGTGTGCTATTGGAGAAGATATTTCTGATTTTATATCTGCTAAAGCAGAGTTTAATCCAGTCTTAATCTCCTGGGGGTCAGTATTTAATGTTTTAAACTGATTCACCAAGTCAGAAACTGACTGGAGGTTACATTTGACTTCAGCGACCTCAGCCTCAAGCCGGTCAACGCGATCAATCAGATCAAAAACATCCATGATCCATGGTGAACAGAGCTTGCATATATATGGTATTGTTCTGTTAGAGAGTATGAGAGTACGTATTTCTGTTGAAGACACATCGGAACATTTTCCACACAATACGTGTTTACAGAGGTCACACGGGTATCCAAAAACTTCACCCGAATTTTTCACTGGCTCCTTATAAACACATGGTTGTTTGCATCTTTTGCAACTGCCTGACATTATTGATGCTCTGTATACAATTTTGCTTTAAACAGTAAGATATAGATGATGCACAGGTTTCTGATCTTCAAACATTACCTCAAAATAACATGCACACATTAATAAACGCATATTACTCATAATTACCTTATCTCTTTAGACTAGAATGGATTGTTATTTAGTATGTAGTTGTAAACTTCTGGGAAATGGCCTAACTTATTTTTTTTTAAATTTCATTTCATCCTAACTGTTATTAATTGTTTCCACCAATCAATGAATAAGCTGTTGATTTTTGTACATAGGTCCTTTATGAACGTACTCCACCATTGACTTTTTTAAATTCATACCAACAAATATCTTGCTTTATTGTCGCATGATCAAGGAAATACGTCTTTTTTACCTTTCTGACGTCATATCGAAAACTTAAACTTACAAAACCATGATATAAAATAGATTAGTTCAAACTGTTTAGAAAACCGTACGTGAGACCATCATTTCTAGTTGTCAATTTCACTTTTGAAGGCGATATATAATATGTCATATTGACAAAGGAAATGATCGGCTCATGTACTGTTTTCATGGTTCGTTGGAACAGACCTAACGTTCGGCAATGTTTGTATTTTGAACCCTACAAAATCATTTCCACAGCAACCCGCTATTCGGACTAATTCCCGTTGAAGCACAAAAGCTTCTATTCGAACACAAACAAGTCTCCTGAAGGTTACAATTTGTAATTAAATTAAATACAATTTTGAGAATCATATTGTTACTATTAAATTAAGCAATTTAACGAGTCATGTTATCTTAATTAGTGATGGAATAAAGAAACTCAGGTATGGATTTGGGTTTAGAAAATGAATTTGAATCGGACGACAGTTTCTTTGACGATCCAAAACTAAGCAAAAAACCTCAGCCGGCGATAACCACAGAGAAGAAATCCCTGGAAGATATTTTCGGCTTTAAAGATGACAAAAAATTGGAGAAAAGTGGCCAAAGTTCCCTCGAAAATATCCCGGGAAGCCCAGTTTTAAAACCTAAGGTAATAAACAATTTTCATTGTTGAAAAGGGAATTATCCTATTACATGCATCGCTTTTCATTGTGTGCGAAACTTAAAAATACGTGTTTTTCCGAAAATAAATAAATGCAGAAGGGTCAATAAGCGGTTTTTGCTAAGTTATATGGTAATAAAACATTAAATAATGGAGTTATAGCTTTTAAAATGTTACTGTGGTTTATTATAATAGGATTGTTGGACAATATTTATTTTTAAATAGCAAAACATGCTTTATTTGCAAAAAATTAATTATTACAAAAGTACGATTTAAACCAATTATCGACATGGGAAAATGTGTCTTGTATGTACCAAATATTGATACACGTGCGTACGTCATACCGACACTTGTGACACTGGTATGTTCTGAAATGAGTAACTTACAATTGACCGAAATATTAATAATAATTGTACAAATACAAATTAATAAACTTACATATAAGTACTTTTTCTTGCTACCCATTTGTAATGACGTCATACTGGCGGCTAAAACATATGTTTCCTAATATTTATTTTGTGACAAATTACTGGACATGATAAAAAATGTCAATGCTACTTTGAATATCTTAAGGTGTCTAAAACTGTCCATGCATATACATGTCTATTTATTCCCGACCTTATAAATCAAAGCTAGTAAAATTACACGAAAAACCACGATTTAATTTCTTCTCATATTTTTTAACGATATTTATGTGTAGACAAAGCTGAATGAATCCATAGAAAGCGCAAAGAGAGAGCCGTTGGCGCCTTTGCAGCTCGGATGCCAATGAGCAGGTCTACTGTGTAAAGGCGGCTGGAGGCGCCAAATTTTGCACACAGGCGAAAAATTTCATGTAGAATTTTGCATTTAATGGCGATATTGCTAATTTTTGCGTTTGTAATTTTATTTTAAAGGAGCCAATTATTTCTAAAAATTGGGAAAATTTACAAAATTCTCCTTTTAATTTTAGACCTATTTGCCAAATTTCAGACTGATAAGACTTACCCATAGACATATATCTTTTTATACGGCTATGCCCTTACCTTTTAGGCTCTAAATCTTGTTTCTTATGACGTTGCATAGCACGGACATCATATTCCCATTTAAAAATGGATTAAAGTAAGATAAGCCTTTAAGAATTAAAGCATTAGTCATTTTACCTAGTGAATTAGCTTAATCCCCCATGATTCTGAACCAATATAAGCAAGATTAGTAAATTGTTGCAAAAAATACACCTCTGAAACAGAGCTGGGATCGTTACTTGAAACAAGTACGCAGTTACTTTACAGTCACTTTTGTTAAAAAATAACGCGTTACGTAGACTTTGAAGTTGCTTTCATATAAAAATTACTTTAAATTCGTTTCTTTAAAAGTAACGCGTTACTTTTAAATAACAAGTTACTTTAAAAGCAACGCTTTACTTTCAAATAACACGTTACTTTAAAAGTAACGCTTTACTTTTAAAGTAACGCGTTACTTTTGAAGTAACTGTTTACTTCAAAAATGCCGTATTTACCCACCAAAACCAAATATACGAAACGTCAATAACAATACAGCGGTTAAGAGAAAAATGTGTTTTTTTTTAAATCAAACTTTCTAAGTAGTAAGTATCTACCAGCTTTCCACAAAATCGTTTTTAAATTACTTTAATTCTCATTTTTATAGATATTTCTGTTAGTAGATCTTACTGTATTTTGTAGTAGCTTAACATGTGGATAGGTGATTACAACAACATATAGGACTACCTCTTTTGCAATGAGTATGGCGTATATTTTAATTTCTTTCATTTCCTATGACATAATCGGTAATCGGTACAACCGACGCCGTTACGAGTTACTTTAAACATCACCCTTGAAAGTCTACATTTGTCTACCTACGGATTATGGATATGCCACTGGTCGTGGTCACTACGAAATGAAAGAAATTAATATGTACTAATTGCAAAAGAACTAGTCCTTCCTGGGGTCCTAGGGTGTTATAATCACCTCCAAAATATGCTCATACAAAATACAGTAAGGTCTACTTACAAAAATATCTGAAATATAGAGGAAAATTAGTTTTTCTTTATAAACTAGGGACTGGAAAAGTGCTAATTAAATTTTTTTTTTAAATTGTGGAAAGCCGATACATATAAAATTTGATTAAAAAATGTACATCGATACTAAGATGTTTCAAACCAAAAAAAAAAATTGAACAGATGTGTTCAGAAATTAAATTATCTTGCAAATTCTGAAAACTTTATTCGTTCGCAAAATATTTTAATACAAAGTTAACCTAAAAATCCATTGGTCTGCTTGAATTGTCTAGCAGTCAGCAGGTTATATTGATATGTTTAATAGATATTTAAAAGTAAAATAAGATACCGTATTTTTGGCCGGCCTATATAATAAAATTTTCATAGCGTTGGAAGTTAATAACACCTACATTAAAATAAGATTAATTATTTTGTAATTTAATGTACTACATTTTAAACTTAAAAGTTCATTCTGTATAGAGTTCTATATTCTTTGGAGCACCACTAGAGCTTTAATTTTGAGAGTTAGAAAAAAGTTTAAATTACAAAAGTTAAAGTATTTTTGATAAAAAAGATGAACGTCGTAAATTTGATTAACGACAGTACGTTGTTATTTTTGAATGAAACATAGTTTATATTTTTAAAATTTTGCATTTCTCAGTCAATTCTAGATACATTTCATGTCAGATGTCCTTCAACTGTTGTTCTACAATTTAGCGAGAAATACAAGAATACTATAATATTCAGGATGTTCCATTATTAATCAAATATAAGATGTTCATTTGTTTTATCTAAAGGCAAATTCTGACGGCTTAGGGTAGGGAAAACACTTCAACTTTTGCAATTTAAACTTTTACCTAACTATTAAAATTAAAGCTCTAGTGTGGCCCAAAATATAGGGAAAAACCCTGTACTTAATCTTATAATCTTATAACACACAAATAAATACAAAAACAATTAAATTAAGCATAGTTCTTGGATCTGTATCTCTAAATTAGGTATACAGAGATAACAAGAGCAGAGCGGAGGTGCGTTTAGTTCGCAATCTATTGCAAATAGATACGAGATCAGTGTCAAACCTGCCAACGCAGTGAAAAAACTTATTTTCCAATAACAAATATAAAAAAAAATAAGCAATCCGTATTTTCTTTTAAATGTATTGCTTACATTCTTACTCAGAAAATGTAGAAAACAATAAGATTTTCCAAAACTAACCGCCTACGGTTTTTTTTTAAGTTTTAAGTTGGCAACTCAAGACTTGCCCTTTTTTCTTATATTATTCAACGTCTCGGTGATGTTTTCACTATGACCAGGCTATAAATAGTATATTATATACCTAGGTTGAGAAGTAAGCCATTATTTATCGAGTGCGAGGTTAATAATGGCCTTCTCAACCGAGGTATATATAGAATTTTGATATATTAATATATATATAATTAATTAATATATTTGATTCGATTTGATTTTTATATTAGTCATTTTCTACTTATTTTTCAAATAGTTCGAAATATCAGGTAGCCTGGAAGTTCAGTTGTCTAACTGACAGATATCGTAACATAATCTCCTGACAGCTCCATACATACAAAGTACCTTCTTTCCATTTAAATTTTGACAAAATCGCATTATTAATAAGAATACTATGGGGAGTCATGAAAAGTGAGTCATACTGTATATAATTTTTTACTAATAGGACTGATACAAACCTTATCATTATTTGAATTGATTAGATTTTGAAATTAATCATTTCCTACTCATTTTTCAAATAATCCGAAATGACAACTAGTTGTCAAACTAACAAGTTGAAACTTAAATGACATTTTCCGTTTCATTATTGACCTTGGTTTTTTTAATATTATTATTTACCTAGGGTGAGAAATGTTACTTCTCATTTGAGGAATGGAGTAAATAATGGTGATTTATCATGTTAGTAGTTAAAAAAAAAACTTATATGTAAAGTAGTTAGTTGACATTTTTTTTTTATTTTAAGGGAAAATAGTAGAAATAGTAATAATGAGCAAATTAAAAACACGACTCTGATAAAATAACGTAATTATTATTATTAGTGTTGAGTGATTTATTTCAATATCGTCTATAAAAAAACCTTGCAGTGAAAATAACGAGTTACTTCAATATAACGTGTTACTTTTAGAGTATCGCGTTACTTTAGAAGTAACGTGTTACTTTTATAGTAACGCGTTAGTTTAACGAAATAACCATGTGCAGTTACTTTTGATGACTGTATAGGGTCCTTCCCATAATGGCGTTAGCTTGAGAGATCTTCCTTCCTTCATTTGCGGATTATATAACCAGACTTTATCGTTCTTCTGAAATCCCGTAGAGTTAGCTTGGAGATCATATCGAGCCTTCATTAGGTCACTGGCGAGACGTGCAAACGGTAGTCTCACATCATTCTGTTTCATCTTCCCACTGGATCTTGTCTAGGGTCCTTGACTTGAGGCACAGGTGATTTCACATCCTGGCAGTAGTTGATTCCGTAAAAACTGTCGCGGATCTTGTCAATCGTTCTGTTAACTCCGAGATGCGCACCAAACTTTCCTTTATGTACTTCTTCCAGGGCTTCCGATATCCTCTTCCTTGGTACCACTAGTAGTAGTAGTAGTAGTAGTAGTAAGGGTGGGGGGGCCGAAGCCCGGTAAGTAGGCCTATAAGTCCCTTTTCACCATCCCCGATCCGCCCTCCCCTACCTGGCTACTTCCAACACCCGGCCCGCACTGAAACGGCCCGTCACCTTGATAAAGGTGAGGACGTCCTCCCAGTCCAGATCCTTTAGATCTTCCCGAGCAGGTGTTGGTGCTCCCAGTATCTTCCTCCTTAGGCGACTCCACCTATCACAAATTCCCATATAGTGGTATGAGGACTCCTCCCCTGTCCCGCAGTTCGGGCAGAGTGGGCTGTCCCTCACGCCGATAAGGTGCAGATGTCTGTTTAGGTTTCCATGCCCAGTCAGAATACCTACCAAGTTCCTGATGTCCGCTCGGCTCTTTTTTAGCAGTCGCCTTGCTCTGGATCCGTCAGGATTTGGAATCATTTCCTTGGCTTCTCTGCATCCTTCTTTTCCTCTCCAATTGTGCTTTGTCTTGTTCCAAGCCCAGTTATTTAGTTCCTGAGAGATTTGCCTTTTACTTAAGCCCAGATTAGGTTCTGGACCGACGAGGTGGCTCATTGAGCCTTGCCTTGCCAATTCATCGGCCCGTTCGTTGCCCTCGATGCCACTGTGCCCTGGAACCCATCTGAGTCTTACTTCCTTGCGCACAGCCAATCTATCTAGGGCGTCTCTACATTCCTGAACTAGCTTACAGCTTTCGGTGGTTCTTTGGATCGCCCTGAGAGCGGCTTGACTGTCCGAGTAAATATATATACTCTCTACACCTTCTGTTACCTCCGCCTTGGTTGCTGCTTGCTACTTTCAAAATAGTAAACACCTCCGCCTGGAAAACAGTGACATATTTCCCCAGCGAAGTGCTTTCTTCTGATTTAGTGTTGTCTAGGTATACACCGGCTCCGGATGACTGTGTATTAGCCATCCATGAGCCGTCAGTGTACCATGCGTGTACGCCGCTCGGCGTACGTACCTGGCCTGACAGCCCTTGATGGAAATTCCACTTGGTTATTTCTTCTCAGTCTTAATTTGCCATCTGGTATATTGCCTTTAATCGCAATGATGGGTAGATCCCTACTCATTTTGGCGGCAATAGTCGTATGGCCTTTCCCTGTGTAGTCCGTTCGCCATAGGCCACTGTCGATCATCCTTTTGTGAGCCGCCGTTGCCTCTCTCTCAATCCAGATCGGGAGGTCCGGCAGCCCCAGGATGATGTTCAGTGCTGCTCCGGGAGTTGTTCTCAATGCTCCGGTAATACCCAAACAGGCCAGCCTTTGCAGTCTGGCCAGTTTCTGGGCATTAGTGGCTCTGACCGCCGCTGGCCACCAGACCACGGATCCATAGGAAATCCTCGGTCTTATAACAGCAGTGTACAGCCACTGGAGGATGTAAGGTTTTAAACCCCACTTCCTACCTACCGTTCTCCTTAGTTGCCACATAATCGCGGTTGTCTTATTCACCACCTGTTCAACGTGTGCCTTCCACGTCAATTTGCTGTCTAAAATAACTCCCAAATATTTGACTTGTTGACTTAGGCTCAGTCTCGTCTGGTAGAGTATGGGATGTATAGATGTTAGATTTCGTTTCCTTGTTTACTTAGAGACCATTCTCCTCACAGCAACCTTGAACTATCCGACACGCCACCTGCATACGCTCGCAGACCGTTCTCACGAACTTGCCCGTGATCATTACTAGCCCGTCGTCAGCATATGCTTGTGCGTAGAATCCCTCAAGATTTAACCTTCTCAGGAGGCTGTCCATCACCAGGCACCACAAATGTGGCGAGAGGCAGTTGCCTTGTGGGCAACCCCCTCTTACCCCGGCTTCGACGCGAACTTCTCCCAGCGTGGCGCTGATCTTTCGGTCTTCCAGTGCCGTTTTTAACCACTTGATCAAATGAACTGGTGTTCTCTTGGCCTGGAGGGCTTGACAGATAATTTTCGTTTTAGCCTTATCGAAAGCTCCTTCTACGTCAGAGAAGAGCGCTAGCGCCATTTCCTTGTTTTCTATTGCCTTTTCAGCCCATCTAACTACAGAATGGAGCGCCGTTTCAGTCGACTTCCCCCTTCTGTAGGCGTGCTGATTATCATGTAGAGGAGAATCAGTTAGGATCTCTTCCATGATGAACTTGTCAATCATTTTTTCCATTGTCTTCATTAAAAATGAAGTTAGACTTATAGGCCTAAAGGACTTGGGATGGGAATAATCTTTCTTCCCTGCCTTGGGGATGAAGACGACATCCGCTGCTCTCCAAGCTTGTGGAACGTACCCTAGTGCTATGCTGGCCTTGAATACTCTCTTTAAGTAAGAGAGTAATGTGTCAAGGCCCGCCTGCAGCATCATGGGTATAATTCCATCCGGCCCTCCTGCCTTATATGGACTGAACTCCCCCCACTGCCCAAGTTATGGATTCCTCAGTGACCACACTGCGGGCAAGGTTCCAGTCCATGTCTGGATCTGGTTTCTCGTCCCAGTTGGTAGTCTGTACCTCTCCGGGGAAGTGGGTTTTAGAAGAAGCTCTATCGTTTCCTCTCTGTTCGCCGTCCATTGTTCGCCTGTTTTCAGAGAGCCAATCACTTTTTGTCTTTCCGAGCCCAGCAGCTTAAGCAGACGCGCTGAGTCCGAGAGAGACTCCATCTCTCCACAGAATTTCCTCCAGCTGTCTCTTTTGCTGCGTCGGACCTCGATTTTAAATTTTCTTCTGGCTTTCAGATACACATCCCAAAGCTCCTGCCGTCCTTCCCTGGTACCACCAACTGTGTCTTCACTACTTTTCCATCGGCGCTTTCCCAGGCTCGTTTAAGGAGTGCATTTTCCACTACCAGAGTTCCACTGAGCCCACAGAGATTTAAAAGTAATTCCCTTAGTTGAAATATTTCTCCAACTTGGTCTTGGTTGACGTTCTTCTTTAGCTTTTAGCAGTAGTGCAATTTCACTATCCTAAAGCTGATATCTTCTAAGTTGCTCTGTAGTCCACTGCTGACCAACCTTAAACTTGATTCGCCTAATGGGTGCGATTCCTTCTGGTTGGTCTATTATTTGGCAATGTTTATAATAATTATCCTATTTGTCCAGAAGGTCTTCTGGACAAAAAAACCTGTATTATTATGCCATCTTCCTTCCTTGTGCTTAGCCGTAAAGTAATAATGTTTTAACTCTTCCTGACTTTACTTTGAACTGCCGGCGTCTCTGGATGGAGATGTAGACCGTAGTTGTACTCAGTCTCTCTTGAAATGTCCAGTCCTGCCACATATATAGCACTGATTTGAAATATTTCGGTTACGTGGCCTATCTTCTAGGGGCTCCTGGAGTCTTTGTACTCGACAGTCCCTTTTGAAATACTAGATTCCTGTACTTGGCAGTCCCTTTTGAAATGTCCAGTCTTGCCACATCTATAGCACTGACTAATAGCATTTTGGTTGCATGGCTTAACTTCCAGTGGCTTCCGGAATCTCCTCGCGGCCTGAAGAACTTCGGTTAAGTTCTTCAAAATATTGCCCATCTCAGTTATTCACAACTGTTCGCCAGCTTTTCTTCCTGGATTGATACGGCCCTGATTGTTGGCTTAGAGATGTCACAGGCCAGGCCGCCTCAATATCTAGGGCTCTACCCAAAACTTCACTGCTCTTATCAAATTTGGCTAGACGTAGCATCTTCTGAGATCCTGGATCTCTGATACCATCCACGAAATATTGGGCAGCAAGTTCCTCTTGAAATTCTTCTGTTGCTCCCGGGTAGGCCAATTGAATCAAACGTCTAACGTCTATCTCAAACTCTTGCAGGTTTTCACCAGGCTTCTGATGTCGAAACTTTACTTGTGCCTGATAGAGCTGTCTACTATGTTGGTCGCCAAATCGTCTCTCCAGGGCAGCTACAAGTAGGTCATATTTTCCCTGTTGGCTTATGGGAATGGTCTATAGTAGTTCCAGGGCAGATCCACGAAACGCTACCACTAGTGACGTAGCAATTTCTTTATTATTCCAACCGTTCGCAACAGCAGCGGCTTCAAATTGTCTTTTGTGCATTGTCCAGGATGTTTGACCGTCATAGGTTGGAGGTTTGATACGTTGTTCTGTGGCGAATACCCTCTCGATGGATCCTTGAAAACAAACTTCTTTTTGTACAGTTACAACTTCTTTTTGTATATTGTTTACTTCTTTTTCAAATTTCTCATTTTGCCCGTCCAATATTTTCTGTAACTTTCCTTGCTCGCCTACAATTACATCCAGCATCCATTTCTGAAGCTGTTCCTGTTCTGCTTGTCTTCTACGTTCATCCTCTTCCCGTTCCGCTTGCCTTTTACCTTATTGATCTTTAAACATTTTCTGAAGCCGGTCCTGTTCTATTTGCCTTTTATCTTCTTGGTCTTGTAACATTTTCTGAAGCCGATCTTGTTCTATTTACCTTTTATCTTCTTCGTCTTGTAAAATTTTCTGAAGCCGGTCTTGTTTTATTTGCTTGATCCACTTGCCTTCTACGTTCATCCTCTTCCCGATCCGCTGGCTTTTTACCTTCTTGGTCTTGTAAAATTTTCTGAAGCCGATTCTGTTCTGCTTGCCTTTTGTCTTCTTGGTCCTGTAAAATTTTCTGAGGCCGATCCTGTTCTGCTTGCCTATTGTTTTCTTGATCTTGCAAAAATTTCCGAAGCCGGTCCTGATCTGTTTGCCTCTCAGCATTTAGATTTTCCATAAAATCGCCAACATTTTATTTTTTTGTTGCCTCGTATTGACCATAGAATGTTATAAAATGTTCACAGAATCCACCAATCAAAACGTTCTCGTTGACGTACTTGTATCCTCTTTTCTCCTCGAAGAATACTTCACAAGTCTGGTCTCTTCACAATCCCACTTCTGACACCAAATATTACGTTTTTCCCGTGGGTTCTAAACGAAATTACAACTCCTTACTATTTCAAACTAATACTTTCTTTATTCTCTACCACTGACCACTGTATACAATTAAACACACTACACTACTCTTAACTTTGCAACTAATAGCCCTTTACAATTCAACGCTCAATGACTAACTAACTGCAACTCGCCGCTATCCGCTATTTATATACAATCTAAAATCTATCACGAATACTCTCGGAGAAGCGAGGCCACTCTGTATTTGTACTCTGACTCTGTAATATTCTCGACCAAGGAATCGAGAGAATTCCACATTTCTTGAATCTTCGGGGCCGCCGGTGACTCATACCAAAGAATATTATACGTAGTAGAATTTTCTTTGCTCATACGTGAACACGACAGGGCTAGTTCTATAAGGTAGCACCAAAACATTCGGATGGCTGCTAGCCGGGACAGTATTAAATTATTTTAGCTTACAGGAAAAAAATTGAAATATTGACAATTTATTTAATTGTTTTTGGCAAAAATATTATCTTGATGAATAATTATTAAGATATAAAATAAAAATGTTGATCCAAACAATAAATCGATACAATCCCAAAAAATTACACAATATCATTGCAAAGTTACACAATAATAAATGGTTGAAATACTTAAAGAAGAAATCACAAAATAAAATTTACTATAGCAAAAAAAAAACTAGCAATCAGTCTCGTCGGTATTTTCAGTCAGAGCATCTTGAATTACCTTTACAGTATGATTAACATATTTTTCCCAATAATCTATAAAAATCTGGGTTATTACCCTTTCCCATGTTTTTCTGATGGTGAGGGTGAGAGTAGAAATATATTCATCGTATTGGCTTTTCCTGTTAATATTATTTTTCTTTAACCACCCGCCTTGCCTTTGCTTGGTCCAAGAGTTTCTTGTGATTTCTTCTGATAGACATTGAAGGAAGATATAGAACGAGCTGAGTTTTAAACCAGTTTTCAAAATGTTTTCTAGTTATAATAATCTCCTGTTTTTAGCTTACTTTTGAATATTAAATGAATGCCTTTAATGAAGCATATTTTGTTCCAGCGTAGACCACAACATATCCATGATCTGAAAAAATCGGGCACAGCTTAATTTTATCCCATATTCTTTTAAACATCAAAAATGTTACCAAACATGTTATAACAATATCCAAAATCATTTTACCAAAATATAAAGTATATTAGCTAAAGTACCAGGCATTAAATACATTGAGTAAGTAACAGTCAAATTCTCTCATATTGAATTTATTTTAAATGTAAAAATGTGGGGTCAAAAGGATTGTTTGGGAGGCACGGCCCTTTGAATTCCCCCAGAAATTCACTTGGAGGCCATATGAGCCTGTTTTGCAAGCCCGTTCCTGAGGTGCCTGGCGCCTACGTGCAGGTTTCTTTGGTGCGCCTCTAGTAAAAAAAAATTATCCTATTTTTTAAAAATATATTTCGCGAAAAACTGGCAAGAAAACTGATAAAAATAATTAGAAAAAATATTTATTAAATTACCAAAACAAACAAAATCACAAAAAACTACGGAGAGAACACATTTGTGCTAATAAGGCAAACGATTGGTAAAATTTTTAGATATACTGAAATGATAAAATAAGAGATATTTTTTTTAAAATTTGTTATAATGAATACTGGACCGTAGATTTTGCGCCCCTAAAATTTTGCGCCTGCGTGCATGCAGCATGCCAGGAACGGCCCTACGTTTTGTTATCCTTAAAATCCGCTAAATCAATATATTCGCTGTAAATTTTTGGGAGCAGCGCAGAAGGGACTTTAAAGCATAGCACCCAAACCATCCGATTGGCTCCTATTTTTTACATTTCGAACTCGAAACGTGTAAAAAAGACGGAATTATTCAAATTAATAAAGCGCAGACTTTTATTACGAAACTTTATAATAACACGATCATTTTTACCTTCACTGTATTTTTTTATATTTTTTTATCCATCTTCTTAGGGATTCAACTGAAAATTTAAAATATTGTGCACTTTTGCCTTATTGTTGTCAATGTCATATTTTTAAAGATCTTGTAATTGGTTTTGACTGCCTTTTGCTTTGAAGCCATATTAGACGCGTAGGTCTTGTCTGACTTTATCCCATTCTTTTTAATATTTCCAATTGCTGTGGAAATAAATTTTGTTGCACCTGCTGCTCGTTTTATTACATTCTCAATTTATTCCTCATTGTAAAGTGGCCTCTTGTACGATTTTTGGCGTAAATTCTCGTCAAGTGATCAGCTTTTTCTATAAATAAGTTGTTTTTCTCGAAAAAAAAAACCCTTAATTTATTTGACCTATAAATCGCTGTCTACTTTCCCAACTTTTTCGAAACAGAGAAGCGCTTAGAGCGTTTTCCCCTACAAATTCCCTATCGAAGCGTCTTTTCAGTTTTTTCGATCCTCGGAACTTTTTCAGCGTTAGAACCAAAGATAAATCCTTGGTTAGAACGACTCAATCATTTTCCATATTCTAATTCTTTTTGCACTTCGGATCCCAGTGAGCAGGTCTACTCTACTAGAATTTGCATTTAATGGCGATACTGCCAATTTTTACATTTATAATTTTATTTTTAAAATTACCAATTATTTATAAAAAAAAATAAAAATGCAAAATTTTCCTTTTAATTTTAGACCTATGTGCAAAATTTCAGATCGATAATATTTGACCTTTTAGGTTCTAAACTTAAACTCGTTTTTTTGCATAGTACAGGTAACATATTTCCATTTAATAATAAATTAACATAAGATAAGCCAAATGTGCTAATTTTTAACGATTAAAGTATTAGTCGTTTTAATTAGCGAATTAGATTAATCCGCCATTAATCCGAACCAATATAAGCAAAATTAGTAAATTACCGCAAAAAAATACACCTCTTAAGAATATTTGTAATAAAAAATTACATATTTTATTATTTAGCAGATATATAAATCAATTTATATTTAACAATAAACATTAATTAATAATTATTATAAAGCACGTCTGCTGATAATTTTAAATATACTAGTTTTTGCAACTAAGAATGAAACAAGTTCGAAACGAAATCGCATTTCAGTTAAGGATATAATGCAACGAGCTGCAGATGCAACAAAATTGATTCCCACAGCATTCACAAATATTAAGAAGAATGGTATAAAATCAGTTTAGCTTACAGGAAAAAAATTAAAATATTGACAATTTAATTCACTTGTTTTTGGCAAAAATACTAACTATCTTGATGAATAATTAACATATACAAATAAAAATGTTAATACAAACAATAAAAAAATACGATCCTAAAAAAATCACACAATTGCATTGCGAAGTTAAATGGTTGAAATATTTAACTAACAAATTACAATAAGCCAAACTAACCCAATCAGTCTGGTCGGTATTTTCAGTCAGAGACTCTTGAATTACCTTTTTAGTATGATTAACATATTTTTCCCAATGATCTATAAAAATCTGGGTTATTTCCAACTAAAAATTCTTAAGAGTAGAAATATATTCATCGTATGTTCGTTTACATTCAGACCACAGCATTTCAATTGGATTAAATTAGAAGTGGTATGGTGGTAATCGCAAAACTTTGTGTCATAAGGGTGTTGGTTTGTTATACTCTGGTTTAATTAACAATGAGGAACTATTTTTTTTTCACTGGGGCAGTTGTTACGTACAATGCCCCATATTTAATGTTTCATGGCTTTTCCTGTCAATATTCTTTTTCTTTAACCACCCGATTAGCCTCTGCTTGGTCCAAGATTTTCTTGTGATTTCTTCTGATAGACTTTGAAGGAAGATTTGGAACCAGCTGAGCTTTAAACCGGTTTTCAAATTTAGTTTTCATGTTGTCATAATAATCCCGTTTTTAGCTCACTTTTGAATATTAAAAGTTCATTTAATGAAGCCATCTTTTGTTCCAGCGTGGACCACAATATATCGATGACCTGAAAAAATCGGAGATAGCTTAATTTTAACCCATATTCTCTTAAACATCAAAAATGTTATAAACATGCTACCCAAAATCATTTAACCAAAATATAAATTATATTAAGTAAGTAAAGTACCTCGCACTAAATACATTGAAAAGTGACAGTCAAATTCTCTCATATTGCAGTATGGTGTTTTTTAGATTGGATTGTTTGAGAGATATGACCCTTTAAGATCTCCCAGAAATCCACGGCGAAGCAATATGAGCCTTATAATCTGTTTTGTCATATTTAAAATCCGCTAAATTAATATATTGCATTCCTGCATAAGCTCATATTGTGAATTTTGGGGGCCGCGCAGAAGAGACTTTAAAGGGTCGTAGCTCCCAAACCATCCGATTGGGCCCTACTTTTTACATCTTCTTTACTTTTAAGCTTTAACTCGATTAACTCGAAAAGTGTATAAAAAGATAGATTTATGAAAATTAATACAGCGCAGATTTTTACTACCAAACTCTATAAAAATAACAGGATAATTTTTACCTTCACTGTGTTTTTTGAATCCGTGTGCTTGGTGTCATCTTGCTAGCTGTTACGAAATGATCCCTTGCTAAAGATCCATATCCATATCCGAATAGGTATTCAAACATCATAACAAAGGACCAGATATCTAGTGTAGAGACGATAAAGAAATCAGCCTTCATAATTTCTTTAGATGAGAGACGTAAAGGATAAAACGAGATTGGCTACAGATGGAAAAGGCTAAGCCAGAGAGGTAATAAGTAGACAGATTGTCAAAAAAAAATTGGTTTGTAACTGCTGCTGCTATCTTCCATCAATTGTTAGACTAAGTACCTACACAAGTGAATGCCTCTGGATTGGTGCCCTTTCTGTGTCTTTCGGAAGGCTCTAAAATAATATTTAGTCCTTCAGATGTGTATTGCCAGTTGTATAAGGACAGGATTTTGACTAACGACGGAGATTTTTAAAGCTCCAATTTTTTTGTCCGTTCTGTCTAAACCGCTTCTTTCGATATTTCAAGATATCTTTTTGAAGCTTGCTATATCCGAATATGTATTCAAACATCATAATAAATAACTATCACATTATTTGTATTTAACGTAGTCTGTAAGTAACATCTGCGCTATAAATATTACTGTTTTTTTATCATATATCTTGTCGAACATATGGTTTAATAATACCGTTGGGCTAGTGAAATCAGACATCGGCACCATCAAAATTACCTTGCATAAATTACTTACATTTCACTAAATAATACTTATTAGGATTAGGCATAAACTCTGACCAATCGCTAAAGTTCGACATTTGAGGGGTAGTATAGACAAAGATTACAGAATGTGAACGCATCTTTCTGTAATATTTGGTATAGGCAAGCGTTGTACATATGATCCATCATTATATTTGGCTTCTGTATGAAAAGACACATGCCAAATATTTTATTGACGTAAGAGACCGTTGGATTAAGAGTCTTTTGAAACCCAGCCAAAATCTACTTGGGTGTCCAAATAAGAATTTTAAATGACACAAAGCACTGATTAATTGATTTTTTATTTTTCGCTTGAACCAAACGCTAATTCCCGAAAGATTCTTTTTTGCTCGCTGAACCAATAAGAAAAATCTGACTGATTTCATTTAATTTTTAGGTTCGGTTTAACGTAGGTGATACAGCATCCACTGAAAACCTAAGTAAGCCAGCAGAATCTGCAAAAAACAAAACGTTGGATTGGTTGGGTGGTTCAGAAGATACTGATTTCCTTAAAAAAGAACCTCTAGTTACAAAAACCAATCCAAAAGCTGATATTTTAGATGATACTCTATCCACTGCTCCCTTAAAATCAGAGGTAAAAAAATCGTTTGACCTCTTAGACGATATTTTGCCTCAGCGAGGGAGAAAAGGTGATCAGGCCAAAACCGCTTCATTTGAAGACATACTGAGAGATAGCAAGGTTCAAAAAAGTGGACTTGGAAGCCTAGACAGAAGTAGTTCAGACAGAGCAGAACAAAGAAGCGGAACTTTAGAAATTCCTGGACCAAAAGCGGAAAAAGACGACGTTAGCCAAAAAACTTTTTCCGCTACACTTGGCCATCCACGAAATACTTCTGAAGGATTAAGTATGATTTTAGAGCCTCCCCAAGGGCCCAGAAGGGGTCGAAGAGGCTCCAATGCAGGAGTCACCGATGTACTTGGACTTTTCGTGTCAGGACCACCTTCCGGTGAGTTTATGGGAGGGTCCAAACCAAGTGATGCAGAAGAAAGGAAAGGCAGTGTAAAAAGTATGGGAAAAGGTAAGAAATTATAATATACTATTTGTAGAAGATTTCAATTATTTTTTACATATTGCGACTGAGTGGATTTATTAGTTATAACACTTACCTTTTATATAAATAGATACGAGAATTAGGACGTAATATTATGATAAATTATAAATAAATATAACATACCCAAATATGTTAAATAGTTTTTGTTTGGCTCATTCAATAAAAGAAATATACTGTATGCAATGATAGTAGTAGCGGAGCTACAGGATGGGGATTACATCGGCCCGATTAAGCTCCCTAAAAACCCGAAATGGGATACAATTGAAGGCACAGTTCGTTATAGAACCCCCCCCCCCACATCCGGTATAAGTCTAAGTAAGTAAATCATATCTGTATGCCAAAATCTGTAGGTCATCTGATAAAATACCCAAATATAGACGACCTGCTTAGAATATTTACATGGCAAGTACCTCAGAGAGGTTGAAAACTAA
Organism: Pissodes strobi; assembly: GCA_016904865.1. Lineage (NCBI taxonomy): Eukaryota > Metazoa > Arthropoda > Insecta > Coleoptera > Curculionidae > Pissodes > Pissodes strobi. Next base: position 292,874 of record MU182054.1, read on the forward strand.
TTTTGACTAGCTAAGAGACAGGAAGTTTTCAATGGTTCGTCACTAACCTATTTCCAGGAATGCCCTAATATACTTCATATAAAAACCCAGATTTGAATCTATAGGAGAGTTGGATAGAACATAGAACTGAGTAACTGCAAAAATAATTATAATAAGATATAGATTGAGAAAAAAATTTAATTTAATTTTTTTTTGTGAAGTAATCGTCGTAATTTCAGGCAGCACCGTTATTTTTTTATATTCACTACCACCTATTAGAATACTTTACTTACTTAAAAGTATCCGATTTTGTTCAACCGGTTTCCTATAATCAATTAGTTATAAGAGAATAGACAAACAATATGATAAGTGTTAAAAAACGCATTTACTTTGTTTAGTTCTTGCTGATCTTGATTAAAAACAAATGGAAAATGATTTTTGAGCAAAAGTCACATACAAAATGTTCACCATTTTCGTCACAGCCAGTGCATTCTTCGTCTGCACGCTTTACATAAGAATCACATCCTATGTAGCCTTCTCATGACTTGCAGTTTGAACAAAAAATTTCAGCAGGTGCATGTCTCGTCGGTACGAATTTTAGGTGACTTTTAATTTCTGTGCTAGAACTTCGATTTTTTCTCATTCCTCATTATAAAAAAGCTTCTCCTATTTTTCTATTATGATTTTACGCTTTTCTTGTTGTCCCAGGAATGATATAAATTTGTTTTGGGAAACCGAAAAGCGGAGACTTGCACGGAGCGAATATATTACTTTTATCAGAGTTTCTGTCGATGACGCATTACTTCAAATGATACATCCTTCATTTAAATTGGAAGGTCTAGGCGCCGAACATTAGCAATAGACTAGAAGGTTCACTCTAAGCCCCCCCCCCCCCAGCATTCCCCTCCTTGCCCCGTCGCGGAACCTGGTGTCGAGGTTGAACTGCGCACATCTTCCTATGGCGGTAATTTCCGCCTGGAATATGCCGGGTGTTTTCCCATTGCTTCGGAGAATTTGGTTTCTGGCCCAAATACTCCGGCTCCGCCCCCCTGTTCAATTCTTGCCCCGTCTGTATACCATTTTATGGCACTTTGCTGCGATGTGAGAATGCAAGTGGGTGTTCTTTTTCCGTTCTTCTCTATTTCTTATCACGACCGTGAGGTATTTTTCAAAATTGTATATTTTGACTATATCGTCCCTGGAGACCCAAGAAGTGGTATATGCTTTGTCAGGGATGTTAATTCACTCTTTCTAAGCCATCCTCCCTCGCCCGCTCGCTCTCTTGTGATTCTAGTCATTGCTTGTCTAGCTGTTCCCTCTATCCCTCTACAACAATTTGCAGAGGTGCGAGGCCCACAATTGCCTGTAATGCTTATGCACGCCAGGCGTTGTGCTTTGTTGAGAGCTGATTTGATGCTCTGCTTTTCCGTTTCCTTGAACCGGACTATTGACCCGTAAACTAGGATGGATCTTACTATCATTGCGTACAACCATTGCATGATTTCTGGTTTACGTCCACAGGTTTTTCCTGCAAGGCTTTGGCACACCATGTGGGCCCTCGTAGTCTTAGTTACAACTGCATCAATGTGTTTATTCCATTTGAGTTTGCAGTCCAGCGTTATGCCTAGATATCTGGCTTCCGATTCCGGTATAATATTGGTCCCGTGTATTTGGATAACTTTCATTCTAGGGAGTTCCAACTTCCTAGAGAAAGGTACTGTGGTTGTCATAGTCAATATTCTAAAATGCTGGAAAAAGCGCTTGCAGTGGTCTTTAATAGTCTGTTTGTGATATAACCCTTAGAGCTCTTTTTTGCAGAAGAAACAAGGTACTTAATTGTGTGACGGTACAGTATACATAAAAAATAAGACCATATATCGGAGGTGAGACTCAAACAGGGTATATTATACCTCCTTAGATATAGCTGGCATATTAACTATTCTAATTGCAAAAATAGCGATGGCAAAATGTTTGGAGTTAAAATTCACGGTAAGATCAGTTCAATCCAGACCAGGACTAGCAGCACTACCCAAACGAACAAGTCCGTGAACAATAGCCGTGAAATGTCAAGATACCGTTGGCGTTAAGAGCAATGCCAACGCGCAGCTGGACCCGCCGACATTGCAACCAGAAGAAGAGGAAGAAGTGATTGACTTAACCTCAATTAAACCTCCTACTCCCAGTCCGGTGGTCAGTGCTGCCATATTTACCGTTTTTAAGTAATCTTAGAACCACTTCTATGCTAATACTTAAAAAAAAATCAATGGACAATCGATAAATCTAAGAACACGCAAACGACATATTACTGATTTCGGGAATTCCCAGAAGAGACTAGCTGCGATTGCGGTTTGTTTTTGCGTTTGCGTATTATTTCTCTAAAACATCATCTTTTATATCATATTTATCGATGGATTTGTATCGTGTGACGGATTTTGTCTGTAGTTTTTGAATATTTTGACTATGACCATTGGGTGAGTAAATTAATACGTAATATCAACATTTTAAACATCGAAATGTATGTTTTCAACTATTAGTTCTGATTAATCTTATTTAGGTGATGACCCATCAGATCCTACCTACAGTGAGCGAAAGAAAGAAAATATGCTTAAAAATTTAAAACAGAATAGGAATCCGATTCGGAATTTAAAAACTGGCTAGCGCCTGAAAAAACAAATACTGAGGGTTATTACAAAATCGGCCATAAGAATTTTAACATCAATTCGAGAAAATTACAACTTGTAGAACTGTCAATCATTTAAGTTGACTTTTTATTTTGCAATATACTCTTAATTTTGAAAATTGTGTTAGTTTTTTGCTTTAACCAAATAACAAAATTATTTAAATATTTTAGTGGTTTCTAATATTTCTTGTAAAATAGTAAACAACCAAATTTATAATAATATACCTACTGAAATTAAATACTGGTACAGTATGAACTGAGGACACGTTTTGGCGTGCTCTAAAACGAAATTATGACGTCATATTCTGATTGCTACCGTTTTCAATCCTCAATCTACCGTTTTTTATACGCCGATCTACCGCCTTGGCAATTTTAGTTCTGGCAGCACTGCCGGTGGTAAACAAAAACAAAAAACAGGTTACAAATCAGTCAAATCAGGGTTCTGACCTTGAAAATGAGGAAGGTTGGACAAAAGTAACACGAAGAGGCAGAAATAACAATATACCCACTAAAAACATAAGACCTAAACCAATAAAAGGATCAAACAACTCTTCAAGTATTCTCAAAGCGGCCCAACTAAAATCGTGGATATTTTTATCAGGCTTTGATCCGTCCATAACTGAGAATATGATAATAAATCATTTGGAAACAAATGATCTTGGAGATGGATTTTTTTGTGAAAAAATGGTTACAAGAAAGGATAAGACCAAAAGCTCTTTTAGACTGGGAGTTCCTCAGGATAAAAGAGATGACATAATGTCCTCCAATCTATGGCCCTGTGGGATTAGGGTGAACCATTTTATCAATCTCCAGCGCTTGCAAACAGCAAGGTCACAGTATCAACCAGGGATGTCAAACCACTAGATGGTGAAGAAGTTGTGGAAAATACTGCGATTCTGCTCCATTACAATGTGAGGTCTATCAGAAATAAAATTCATGAACTAGAAGCATCATTGGTGGACAATCCCATTGACATTATATGCTTGACAGAGCATTGGCTTAATGCTGATGAGATGAATGCTTTCCATATACAGGATTACAAGGTTGCAGGTTTCTCGACAAGAACTCTGTCTTGGGGTGGAGGTACTGTAATTTTAGTTAGGGAAAATTTTAATTTTGTGTATGTAGAGGCTTGTAATATTTATAATGTTGAAAAATGTAATATTTATAATGTTGAAAAATGTTAATAATGTTTATGTTATATGTTTATACAGGACTCCTGGAGGAGATGTTGGCACTTTTCTGTCTGCTCTAGAGGGTGTAATGAGTCATATTGGCCAGGAAAGGGATATTATTCTGGCAGGGGACTTCAATGTTATGTTTGGCACAACACAGGGTGAGTCGTCTGTACTGCTTGATCTTCTGGGGTCATACGGTTTTCAACAGACAATCTTTGAAGCAACACGTGGAGAATCCTGCCTGGATAATATATTTTTAAATTCTACAACAAGGCCATTTTTGACAAAGACTCTTAATATGAACCTCTCGGATCATCTGGGTCAACACCTTGGGTTTAATTTTGGGGCAGATAATAAAGTGCTGTCCGAAAAAAAAGTTTTTCGACCCATTACACAGCGGGGGTTAAACAATTATTATAATATCATTGGGGATATTTCGTGGGATTTTGTGGATAGTGTAGAGATTGGTACTGAGGAAAAATTCTGTATCTTAATGAAGTCACTTGGAGATGCATACATGCAATCATTCCCTGAGAAGAAATTCTGTGTCAGATCGGATCAGGCCAATAGAGTCAGTTGGTTTGATAATGATCTTAAGGATATGAGCGAACATTTACATCTGTTAAATGATATATGTAAGCAATACAATTGAGTGAATGATTGGGTGATATATAAAACATTTAAAAAAAAACTATACAAAATCTGTCAGGGAGGTAAAGAGATTGGCAAATGATAGGGCAATAAACTCTTCAAGTAATCCAAGCAAATGTATGTGGCAAATTATAAATTAAAAAAGAGGTAAAGTAACTCATACAAAAAACACCAGCTATCATATACTGCCGCAAGAATTTAACAACTTCTTTTCCGGTGTAGCAAAAAATCTCATGAGGGACATGCCTCAGGAGACTAGTGATCTTCTCTTGCATCTCAACAAAATAAAAACTTCATTCCCACATTTTGATTATCAAGAGATCACTTATATAAAAATGAGGGATACAATCACACAATTAAAGAACAAAAAAAGTGTAGATATTTTTGATTTAACAGTAGAAATCATAAAGTCAGTAAAAGATTTAATTTATATTCCACTCGCCAAACTTTTTAATCAGTGTGTTCGTGAGAGCATCTTTCCAGGCGCTCTAAAAGCTTTAATAACACCAGTATACAAGAAGGGGGATAAATCACTGGTTACTAATTATAGGCCAATTTCTTTGCTCCCTGTTATATCCAAATTTTTTGAGAAGATCATGGCGACACAGATAGTGAATCTATTTGAGACCCATGGGCTGTTTAGCGACCGACAATTTAGAGTCAGACAGAGGAAAAGTACTGTCCAGGGAGTGTTGGACCTTCTGGAGGGGGTAATGGACTCATTTGAGGGTATGGAGTACTTTGATGCCCTGTTTTGTGACCTCAGCAAGGCTTTTGATTGTGTCACACTTTCTCTTTTATTAAAAAAAAAAAGATTCTACAACTTTGGTGAAGATAGTATTAAGTTGACGCAGTCGTACCTTGCTGGGCGTTACCAAGCAGTGAGGGTGGATGGTGTAGACCTCTGCGGAATCGCTTCTGAATCTTGGTGTGCCACAGGGGTCGATCCTTGGTCCAATTCTCTTTCTGATTTTCATTAATACAATACAATACAATACAATACAATACAAAATGTCTTTATTTAGTAAAAGGTAAGTATGTTACATAATATTTGAATGATGGCGACGTTCATATTAACATTATGCTCTTCCACGCAACCATCTTTGCTAAGGTTACATCTTAAAAATATATATCTACTCAAGAAAAAAAAAATATATATATACAAGTATTACAAGTAAAGTAGTAGGTAACTACAAAATAAATAAAAACTGCTCAAATCATCACAACCTTAATGTACACTCCTTTCTGACAACACCTGATCTCGAAGTTTACATGTAAATGACAGTAATGTTGAGGCAGACTTTATGTGTGGAGGAACACTGTTGAATATTCTCACGCTAATGACCTACCTCTCTGCTGTGAGGAGGCTAAATTTGTGCTGTTTGCGGATGACACAACCATCGCTGTAACTGGGGAAACAGAACAGGAGGCTAGGGAAAAACTATTGAAGGGACGCGAGGCGGTGGACTCGTGGTTCCTTTCAAATCGTCTGTTGCTTAATGCTGAGAAGACCCAAATTATGACATTTACCCTGAGAGATATTGGTGATTCTCCTCTGAAATCAGTCAAGTTCCTTGGCATCTGCCTGGACTCCAGATTAATCTGGCAACCTCACGTAGAAACGGTGATGCAAGACTTCGTACGAGTGATTTTGTTTTGCGAGGTCTTGTAGGTTGTGTATCCCGGGAAACACTTAGAACTGCCTATTTTGCGGTATTCAACAGCAAAATGGTATATGGAATATTGGCTTGGGGAGCATCAGCGCCTTCTGCTAGGGTCTTTGGCTTACAAAGGAGAGCTATGAGGCTTATGGCTGGCTTAGGATACAGGGAGGACTGTAGGGCTTCATTCGCTGAGTGGTGTGTATTGACTTTTCCCTCTGTGTGTATTCTTGAAAATCTGTTGCATGTTAAGAGTGGCCTGGCCGGATATAGGATTCATGAGGATCTACATGACTACAATACCAGATCTAGAGGTGATTTGGTCCCGTCTTATTGCAGGCTGAAAAGTTGCCAATATAGTCCTGATTTTATTGGTGTGAAGTTTTTTAATAAACTTCCACAAGATATTAGAGAACTTCCTATGCAAAAGTTTAAAAAAGCACTCAAAAGCTTCTTATTAGGGAAAGCATTTTATAGTACAGCAGAATTTCTTAATCATGATGTTTTAATATTTTAGTGTTATTATGTTATTTTAATTATTCCATTAGGATATTTTATTTTTAATGTAGTATTTTATTTGACATTATACATATAGTAGTTATATGTATTTTCTTTGACGTATGTAAGTGCTATTTGCACATTTTGACATAAATAAATTTCATTTGATTTGATTTGATTTGAGGTATACTATGCCCTGTTTGAGTCTCACCTCCGATATGGTCTTAGTTTTTATGTATACTGTACCGTCACACAATTAAGTACCTTGTTTCTCCTACAAAAAAGAAAGAAACTTGTATTCGCCCACTCTCTGAACTCTATATTTATGTACGTATTGATATTCTGGAGAGAAGGATGTTTGGGAAAACCATGTATTTTGTTTTAGTCGTATTCAAAGCTACCTTATTTTTGTAAAACCAGCATTTCATTTTGAGGCCCTTGTTGATAATGTCCTGCACGATATCCGGATCCTGCCCGGACCAACATAATTAAAGGGTCATCTGCAAAAATTGTCAACTTGCCCGCCATATTTAGAGCAGCTAGGTTATTTACGTATAATATGAAAGACTAAGGAACTCAATACAGATTCCTGGGGTGATTAAAATTAGATGACACCTGAATTTCGCCAATACCTCTTAGATGCACACATTGCTGTCCCTCTCCTAGATATAAAGGAAACCAGTTGAAATCCATTCCTGCATCCATAAAACTGCAGCTTGTCAAGAAGAATTCGATGATTTACATAATCAAAGATCGCATAAACCGCCATAGTCACTGACTGATCATTTACTTTAGCATAGGGTTTTGAATATATGGTTTTTATTTAAAAAAATTGTAAAGCGGACGTTTGCCAAAGTTTCCATCACTTTCGAAAAGACTGGCAACAGTGAGTTATCATTTCCCCCCTTGTATATCGGAAGTACCAGCGAAGACCCCTGGAAAAGCCAGTTTTAATGACATCAAAAGGCAGCTGTTGTCGAATTCGAACTAATTTGATTCAGATCCGCAGATGATTTTTTAATGTTTTTAATTGTTTTGATTATTTCCTCTATGACGAGCTTAAAGTAGGAGCTATTGAGAGGGCTTTAATTCCGCATAATTTATTTGGTTGGCTTGTACAAGAAGGTAAATGTTTAATGGTTTGTTCGGACAAGTTAACATAAAAATTTCCTTTTATAACTCTAGTTTAGCTAGATAATAATAATTTACTTGCATTTTAAAGTAAGTTATTCTTTATAAATAATCAGAAGTAATTAAATATTTTGAAGTATCTTTCTTATATACGATACGTATTGTTTTTAGCTCTGGCGAATCCAACATTTAACAATTTGCTAATCAAAGTGTATTAAAGAACGAATACTGGAATTATCACTTATTTTAAGTAAAACAATGTCACTTTGGCCACTAAATCAGAGCGATAGCAGTACTGTTGATTCGGTTTAGACAGCTTGTATTTATATTTTAGATATACCGGATTGGCTTGGTGGCAGTTCCACAACAACACTAAATAAATCAGATACCACTATAGGCACTATATCCCTCCACAAAACCGACCAAAGAAACTATGAAACAGAACAACGTCAAAAATACAAGGAACAAGAAATAGGAATTGAGGTTTCAAGTGCCCCTTTAAATAATATAGAAGAGCCAAAGATTCAAAGAACACCAGAACAACCAGAAAATGTTAAAGCAGATATCCAAGATTCGTCGAAAGGTAGTAATATAAAAATGTATGATTAAATCAGTTCAATTAAATATAATTTTTTTTTATTAGGGAAATATTTAAATCTTTGTTTCAAATGGGAAGACATTTAAGAGCCATTAACGAGTAGCAGTAGTTGAAGAGAGGCCAAAGGCATTGATAATAGCCCAGGGGGCATTTGTAACATTCATCATTAACAAACTCCCACTGCTTACAATGCACGAATATTTTGAGCTGTAAAGTATTTTAATTTTAGAAACGACAAAATTGTATCTACTGAAGTAAACAAGGGTTTTTTTAAAGGAAAAAATGTAGAACTTTTTTCCCACCGGTTCTATATGTTTTTTGGGGCGCTGAATCCGAATCTGAGGTTGACCACCTGGCCAGGCGTTGGGTTCAAAACGAATATCGCAAAAAATCGTCACTTGAAAACCAATCGTCTTTCGATCATACAAACCATATACTAAATTGAGATAGAAAAAATGTATTTATTTTTTGTTCATTTGTATACTTAATAATAATAATAATAATAATAATAATAATAATAATAATAATAATAATAATAATAATTAGAAAGTAACAACTATAAGATCTACTGGGACCGTACTCGGCTTACTGACCAGACGGCAACCCACAAAATAGACCGGACATCATTCTCGTAGATAAGCGGGCCAAGGAAGCCACGCTGATCGACATCGGCATACCCAATAACAACAATTGGCAGGTCAAATATCGAGATTTACAAGAGAAAATCCGGCAATGGGGAATGGAGAGAGTAAGAACGGTGCCAATCATTGTGTCATCAACAGGACTCATTCCAAAGAACCTGTCAATAAACATCAAGGAACTCGGATTGAGAGAACAACTCTTCAAATTGATGCAGAAAGCAGTACTTCTCGCAACAGCCCGTACCGTCCGAAAATTTGTAGGAAATCCGTAGATGCCACCAAGAATCCGATAACATGGAAAGGACTCCCTCAGAGCTTAATCTTAAGCTTCCCGTTAGAGGGAGTGCGAATGCCATAAGGCTAAATCTTAAAAATAATAATCGCAAAGGCATGTCTGGAGCCAGCGCTGGACATGACAGCTTGCGGGACCTCGGTGGCAGGGTGCTGAGGAGGCGGGCCCCGGCTGCACAAGAAGCTATAGCTCCAAAACCACAACGACACAGGTGTCACCTAAGAACCCAGATACGCCCGTTGAGGGTGCTGCGCAGGAACTTCAGCCAGAGCGCTCTCTTCTTCAAATATATAATACTGATGGTAACATTGTTAACATTTTTAAGGCATGCCATGACATCTTGGCAGATGAAAATATATCTTAATGAAGCCGGGATTACCACCGAAAACATACTAATAAAATATGTATATTTGAAGGAGACGCCCTCAGCCCGCTATGGTACTGTATTGCGATGAACCCTCTATCCCACCAGCTGAATTCTACGTCCTATGGATACAATATCAAAAACAATAACGAAGCAGGAGAGAAAGTCAATCATTTGCTCTATATGGATGGCCTAAAACTTATGGGAGCTACCAAAAACCAGCTGGAGCAAATGTTGAAGATTGTAGAACAATTCTACATAGATATTGAAATGCGGTTTGGACTGGAAAAGTGCCGTACAATGAACATCGTACGAGGTAAAGTATGTCCAGGACTTTTTGAACTTAGGGACGGCCAGAACATCGTGGCAATGAAGCGAGATGAATTTTACAAGTACCTCGGAATGAAACAAATACTGCGCATAGCACATGGCGTAATGAAGGCTGAATTAACAGAAGAATTTACTAGAAGGATGTAACGTTTGGCAAAAACTGAACTTAACAGCAAAAATCTCTTTAACCTGGAAATTCTGATACTTCGCTCGTAAATTCGACTCTCTCTACTTTTAGTATCCCACGAATGTCGTATACCTGTGCATACGTCCATCCAGGTTAGGTAAGGACCTGATCGCCCTGTGCCTGTGCACAGGTGTTCACCGATATGGGGGTTGTGGGATAGAACAACTAGAAGTGGACTCACCTATGTGCTGCCCCGATATTATACTGAGCGGATTGAGAGACCCGAAAGCCTGTGAATTTGGCGTTTGCGTGCGGATTTAAATGTTATAAAATGCTATTGTCTGCATCATTAAGGATTAAAATCGCTCCCGTCGACCGCTCAAGTTGTTTATAATTAACAGTGAATGTTTATATAACATTTCAACAAGTTCAAGTTCAAACTTAGGACAGGGTGATATTTAATTACTAGTTTTATGCTTTTTAGTAGTTCAGAAATATCATTTCTACTAGATCTCCTCTCCAACTCCCTATAAAAATATTGTAAACTAGAAAGCGTAATAACAAAAGAACACTCAGTCTAATGTTCGAACTTGATACTTGACATTGAAGGATCAAATATTATGAGTATTATCTAAACATGTTTTAAAAACAATCAGTCAAATATCAACAAAATTTAGTATAAAAGAACGGACAAATCAAGTAGACGACAACTTATCTGGTTGAGCAGTTCCCTTTTAAACGCTCCTCCTGTAAGCTCAAACCCTACCGATCCTAATTATCTGGTTAAGTAATTCCGTTTTAATTAAGGCCAAACGCTTTTCTGGTGACCAGGGTCAAACCTCCCGACCTTGACTATCTGGTTAAGAAGTTCCCTTTTAATTAAGGCCAAACGCTCTTCTGGTAACCAGAATAGTTGTCATAGATCTGAGAAAATCCTTTAAGTCATATATCTGTTTTCATCAACAAAGTAATTGTGAGTACCAGTCTTTTCGATACGTAGAAAACATAAAACTTATCTCACTCGCAAATCCAGCAAAGGAAATTCTACAGAACGGCCAAAAGAACGAGGAAACTACAAAGACGGTGACGACAGGAATATTAAGCAGTAGCTTAGATCCCCAGGACAATACCAAACTCCAATCAAAAATCAATACACATATGGCAGACGTAACAATAACTAACGCACTGGCAACTGCGAAGAAAGCAGCAATGCCACAATTTATAAGCCCACCGACATTCCACCCTTGCAAATGCAAAGTCAACGATTTCATTAAATCATATGAGAGGACGGCAATTGCAAATGGATGGGATGACGCGTTGAAGATTGCCTATTTTGGAACATTTTTGGATGGAGCGGCCAACCTCTGGTTCGAGGAATATACAACTGCAAACCAAAACAATGGGTGGGACGACCTACATGCCGATTTTATACGGGAATTCGAGGATATTAATTTTTATGCATCCTTAAAAAAGAAAGTAGCAGACAGAAAACAACATCACAACGAGCTGGTAGTAAATTATCTTTATGAACTTAGAGTACTATATCACGAGTACAAAACTAATATGGACTTAGAGGAATTCATAAAAATTTTCAGCGAAGGCCTAACGGAAGAAAACAATTATCACTTCTATTGGCTAACGAGTCTGTCAAACTCCCAACCGCGGGACTTAGATGCGCTAAAAGCCCTGGCAGCAACAATAGACAAGGCCCCAAGGCAGAGAGCCAGCCGAAGTCCTCCCAGATTCAACAATGGCTATCAACAGCGAAGCAGCTACAGACCCCAGAACAGTTACGATCGCCCTCAGAATCATTTCCGACCGCAGAACAGCTTCCATGTAAACAGGCAGCCCAACTACCAACGCGACAGCTACAGACAGCCCCAGCAACAAGCAAGATATCAGCAAGAAAGATCACACAACCAGCCTAATGGCCCAAGAGGTCCCCAGGGATATAAACCTAATGACTTAAATCAAAACCACTATAGTGGAAAAAGTAATAATCAGCCACAATACAGAAATAAACCCAACCCTCAAACATGCTACGTTTGCGGCAGATTGGGACACTTTGCAGCGTCTTGTCAAAGGATATACCCAAACGGCAGCGGATGGCAGAATTAGAAACCCCAGCCATCCTAGCAAAGGCGTACAAAGATAAAAAGGGCATACTATGCATCACATGTACATTAAATAATAAGCAGATATCAGCAGTGATAGACACAGGGTCACAAAACAACGTCATCCAAAAAGATTGGACTACAGGCCTCACTCATAAACCTAGCAACACAGTGTTAATTAGAGCAGGAGGAAACCGCATACCAGTTCTTAGCGAAGTAAAAGCCTCATTACACATAACA
>MU182054.1:305367-332268 GCA_016904865.1 Pissodes strobi
ATCACAATATAAAGCTCGCTAAGCTAAAGAAACGCATAATAGAAACATGACAGGATATACGAGGACTTGCTAGTGACACTCCAACAGCTTGGGGAGTAACAGAAACATACAACACAAGGTACAACCATAGAACATTCCTAAAGCAAGAATTTCCAAACGCAAGGCGGAATATAAAGAAAACAAAAGGGATGGTATCTTACGTAAAAAAAAAAACATAAAATCGCCTATTATTTACATATCAGAAAAGACAGGAAAGATAAGCCCCAGTTGCAGACAATATTCGAATGCCTAACAAAATTTAAAGATATTGCAAAACAAAAAGCATACAAAACTATAGCTATACCAAGAAAAGGTTGGGGCATAGACTTGCAAAACTGGATCAAATTTAAAAAAATATTATACTGTATATTTAACAAAGCCAGAATAGGTATAATAATATGTAGGTCAGAAAAACTGAGAAGTTCAGGGCCATTTACGAATCTTATGATTGAGAAAACTCCTAGCACTTACAAAATTAGAGCTAGCAATAATTACACATTTAAGAAAGGAGAAACGAAAACAATAGAGTTAGAAATCCCGGATTACACGGAGAAGAACGGTCATTATAATATTTTTGACTGCAAATATAACATTGATTGGTTGGCTACAAAACAACTAGCAATAGAATCAAACATTTACACGAATGGAGACAAATTATTTATACCCATACACGCAAAAGCTAATTTTCCAGCAAAAATTTACAAAGGAACAACTATAGCAATATTGGAGCAAAAACAGAATGAAGAAATATCATGGAGTATGGCGCTCAACGAGGACTCACAAGAAATCGTGACATTAGACGACCACCATCTAGAAAAAATAACAGACTACGAAGCCAGAAAACAATTAGAAAGCCTGCTACTGGAGTACAGTAAAGTAAAAAGTAAAGTGAACCATAGATAAAAGTGAAACCTAATTAAAGCATACCAATATAACTGAAACGAATCAAAACGCTCATAACAATTTAAACTAAAATTAAACTCAAGGGAGCCGAATAGGTCGAGTCCGGTCAGTCATCATCGAATGGTCATGCGTTCTACGCTATTCTAGTAAATTGTATTCAAACATAATCGGCATTCTAAGTGCATTCCTTCCTGTATCTGAAGACTAATATGCGTACAGTTTGTTTCGAATTAAGCGAGTCGTTATTCCCTCTGATATACAACCCCCAGCTCAAGGAGGAACGCCGCCAGTAATTCCACTCAGTAGCACGCATCTGGGAAGCGCCCAAATGCCTCGTTGACAATATGAACTATAGATGTGGGTTTGCTTAAATTGTAAATATTATGCAGCTACATATATATCCATACAATTTTTCTTAGCAATTATCAGAACCGTGAGTACCAGTTTTCAAGTCAATACATGTCCTACGCCCTATAAAGATCTGAATGCAAAAGGTTTAAAAATTATGTAGCTAAATATGAATTTCTTTATTTTCCAGTGTCAGAACTACAAGTTCAAAGTTTTCAGACCAATATGTCCAATCTTCAAACACAAGAATCATTTCTACTGGTGTCTCTCCAGTTAAAAAAATACGAAGAAAATTTGTCAGAAATAAAGAATCAACAGCAAGAAATTTTGAAGAAGCAAGAAAATCAATTCGATATATTTTTGAATAAGTACATAGAAAAACAGAAAAATATTGAACACGAAATGTTGGCACAACAAGAGAGGATCAACGAACATATAAGGATCATGGCACTGAGAGGATTCGAAGGTTTGTCTAATATCAAAATGGAATGTGACTCATTAATAGTTAAAAGCGAATAATTTTGTTAATTATTCTAACTTATAAATGTAATTATTAGATAAAAAATAAATCTGAAAGATAACTAACTATATGCACATAGCTCGAAACACATTTTCTACTACAAATATAATATACCCACTATTAATGTTGAGCCAGAACAAATTCTGGAAATTGATCGAAGCATGCGCAGTCTGGCGAGGTAATTTTGGTAATATCTTCTCATTCCAGGAGACAGTTTAAACAAACAGTTTCTGGCATACAACGTATAAGCCTAGTAAATTATTAGACTCCAGAAGTGCCTAGCTAGGAAACATGGAAATCTTCTGTTCCAAGCTCCATTCAAGCTTTTCATAGAGTTTCTAGTTCTGGCTACAGCTTCGTTGCTAAGGTAGCCTTAGGTGTGTACGATATGGACTGCAGGGATATCTACTATTTCCAACAAAATTATATACATACAAATATAGCCATAATGTTTTAACCATTCAAAACATTATAGCTATTTTCTAGTAGTAGTAAAAGTGAAAGAAGCAGCGCTTAGCGCATAGACGAGAAATTACCTATTCGACAACTCACTCTAACCATATTCCTCCGCCTCGCTTCTCCTAATGACAGAATGCAATCTAATCCATCCGAAGAGCCTTAGTTGAAATTAAATACTTACTCTTAACAAGTGATATTGAGGTTCCTGTCCTGTCCAGGAGCAAAGTGAACTTTCCTCAATTCTTAGCATATGCAGATGTTTACTGACCCAGCACTGATTCGTTGCTGATCATCACTTGTCCTCTACACAACAGCAAAGTTAAATGTGTACCTTTGGAGATTATCTCGTGAGTTCAGGTTCTATTCCAGGACGATTCATTAAGCACATAAGATTTTCGACGCCCGCGGTTTCTATATAATTTTGTGTTCCCCCTTCTGTTGAGAGCGATTTATACATTCTGTTAAATAAAGCAAATTAGGTAATTTATAAATCAATAGATATGGAGCTGATAACCCAGCGATCTTACAGACCCCTCAGAAGATCGATAAAACTTGAATAACTACCCTTTCGCTTCGCTGAAGACTGATGACTGATGGCATTTTAATGTCGTGTACCTTAACAGAACAATGTATCGTCTTATTACATCGGCACCTTAGGTAAGGCACACTATCCTGTGAAATTGGAAACAATTAATTAAGTTTTTGGATGCAAGGTATTAATTAGGTCGGACCAAATCAATCACATTATGTAGATAGGTATTTTACAAATCTAAATTTTATCATCCATGCAGTTCCATAAAAAATCGATGGTTGTTTATTAATTATTGTTCCTAATATCAACCTTCATATAACATCAGGACCTTGTTTCAATATTGTATGCATGTTTCGGAAACGATCAAGGCAAAGCGTACGAAAGTAGCTCAAGTCTGAAGCAGTCCAAACTGAATAATCAAAAGCGATTAATAAGGATGTAAAAGTTTCCGTTTTGATATTGTTATACAATTTTTAGGTGGAAACAGATATTCAAAGGGAGAAATCAAAGATAATGTTGACGAAGAGAAAAGTGGAGAGGAAAAAGATGAAAATGTCCTACTTGAGAAAATTGTTCATAGTCTGAAATTGCGTCATGACGAAGAGTTCTTTCTTATGGAGGAATCATATAAGTACGTGATATATTTACAAAAACCTGCGATTGTTGCGTTAATACAGATAGGCAGCTCAATGCTCATTACCATTCACCAGTTTGGGTTTGTAGCTTCTGAATCATTCATTCAAAATTCATTATCAATGATCAGAAAAGAATATTGGGAAACAGCCGTGGACGTAGCCGTTTTAGAACCATATTTACCCCATACCAGTTTATTCAAAACCAGGTGTACTTGACGCACATAAGCATTGGAAATTTCTAAAAGCTTGAATATACTTTGGTTAAATTCAATTTAGTATGTGGTCTCCCGGAAAAAAGCGAAAAATCCGTTCTGTTCCTCCATCAATATATTAATATTTCTCCCAGAAAAAAAATCAAATTTTAAAAAGCTTGAATGCACTTTGGTTAAATTCAATTTAATATGACTGGTTTCCCGAAAAGAGCGCAAAATTCGTTAATTTTTTAGCAAAGCTTCAATAAGATATTAATACTAGTATTTTTAATAAATAAATATTTTTTGTAGAAAACAAATTTCATTGTTAGAGAAATCGTCAGAACAAGTAGAATATCGCCTGAATCTAGAGCTAGAGAACATTTCTAAAATACATGAAGACAAATTGGAACACCTCAAAACGCAACATAAAGAAGAGATCAAATATTGGACAGAAAAAATTAAAAGTCTAGACGATACCCATAGAGAAGAAATAGAGAATATGAAGGAAAACCATAACAGAATTACCCGAGAAGTGAAAGATGAATTTTTAGACCAAATAGAGCGCTTTAAAGAGCAGAAAACTCGAGAAAACGAATTGTTTGTTAACAGCGCAGATTTTTCCCAAAAACTGAATTTTAACTTGGACAAACTTAGCAAAAATGAGCAAATATTGGAACATATTCAGGAAAAAGTCGTCAGTGACTATAATGTTTTAAGTGTGGCCAGAGAGAGATCAATAGAAAACAGAGAAAAGGAGATCACAGGTAAGAATCTACTTAGATAAAGGCTTCAAGATATATTTAAATCAGTGGGACAACCCGGGTTATTTTATTATGCACAAAAATAACACATTTTCAGTAATGAGAATAGCTTTGGAAAAATGTAGAGAACAAGCAGAAAAGGACCGTTCTCAACTATTGGCATTCATCAGAACGCTCGAACAGAAAATATCCGAACAAAATCAAAATTCTCAGGAGGAGAGATGGGCCCTACAGCAAGCTGCGGCTACAATCGCAGCTAGATCAGCAGCCTTTGACAGGGAAGTTGACTTCAGCAGGGCGTCTATTGAAAGAGAACGTGAACAACTTAAGGTATGTACTTGCCTACTTAGAAAACAAACAATTTTATATCACTAATCACTGATGTTTATTAGCTTCTTATGCTAAACTCGCCGCCTTCAGGTTTATGATTCTGGCATTATTTATCGGCAAATAAATCAATGGTACGTGGAGAATATATTAGTAACACTTATCAGATATCTACAAAATGGCTGTTTTTTTTCTTTAAAATTTATTTATTCAGGAACCAAAAATTCTAAGTTTTTACGCTGCCTAGGCATTCCGAATTAGGTTTTGTTTTCAGCTCTTCGCGCAGATGCCTCTGGAATATTGGTAAGTGTGTTTGTCGAAGTTTTATGATACTATACATACTTCGTAAAGATCTCTGGAGGTAGTCCATTTACGAAAATGCCTTCCGTAGAAAGTCTAACTAACAGTGTTCTACTACATCTGTTTGCCGACAGCGGCTTTCCACCCATACTTACTCTAGTGTGTGCTATTTTCTAGATTGGGTTTGATCTATTTGAAAAAGGTGAGCTGGACTTCTTTAATTGCAGGACTGACTTAATATTTAGATGAAACATCGATAAATCCATCTTCTGTGGAATACATTTCGGCTCAGTGTATTGTCGGGGGATGTCGCACTAAACTTAAGGAACTACAGGCTGCCGTGGAGGTCTGTGAGTAGGTATGATGTGATTTTACTGAGTGAAACTTGGTTAACACAGGATTTTTCTGATATCGAGCTTGGATTTGAAGACTTTGTGATTTTTAGACAGGACCATGATATCAGCAGAAAGTTGCGTGGTGGTGGAGCGCTTATCGCTACAAGAAGGAGACTTGGGGCTAAAAGAATCACTGTACCAACAAACGGTGTGGAGCATATATATGTACAGTGCAGGTGCGGAGCTAAAAGCATTATTTTTGGATGTGTTTACATTCCTCCGGGTTCAGCGAACAGAATTTATGCTGAGCATTGTGAAGCTGTCGAATTGCTATTGGAGAATGAAGAAAAATATTCTATGTTTTTGGCCGGGGACTATAACCTACCAAACATACAGTGGTATAGCGATGGTCTGGTCTTGTATGCATTTTCCAATGGTAAAGTGGTGGATGTGGACTCCCCAGCTTCAAACCTGCGCCAGACGTTTAATTTTTATGATATGCTTTAATTTTAACCATGTTTTGAATAGAGTAGTATTGTTTAGATCTAATATTTCGCAATCTGGGTGACGCATGACGTTAAGGTTGTCCCAGCACTTCATCCACTTTTACCTGACAGTATACATCATTCTGCTGTTTCGTTCTCTTTTCCGTTGGAATTCGTAATGCGGGTTATGTATCGATTAATGTTTTTGTAGCCAACTATGATTGGAATGAATGTGTTGATGTAGCTGTAAGCTATTTCTATGACTATTGACTATATATTTTATGTACTTGACAGTTTCGTTCCTCTGAGGAGGTACCGGACCTCGTCTTTTTAAGGGTGATTCTCTGCTGGGCTTCGCTCTCTGGTTATTGAGAAGAAGATAGCTCATGGGAGATACCACATACAGGGCTGAATTCTGATTACCTTGAGTTTCGGAGATTGAGGGAGGAGTGCAGAGATCTCAAGGGATTATGTTATCGGGCTTCTGTTGATAGGATTGAGAATAATATTAATGATAATCCAAGATGATTTTGGTCTTACATAAGGAATACACGGTAGGCATATAGCATTCCCCAACATATGATCCTGAATGGGGTGGTTAGTCGAAACAATGACGAGCTGGTCAACCTTTTTGCTAAGTTTTTTGGATCGGTTTATGTGGATACCACTGATACCAGTATGCCAGTGCCTGACTATGGGTTTGATAACCTGGTGGATATCAGTAAATATTGCTTTACCTTCTCTGATATTATCAATGGATCATATGGCATTCCATCGTTTTTATGAAAAAATGCATTTTCACAATAATTGCAGTACCTACCTCTTCATATAATTTTTAATACCTCTTTGTGTACAGGAGTTTTTCCGCGTTTCTAGAAGGTAAGCTACCTGAAGCGAATTTTCAAATCAGGCAAGAGGGACAAGATAGAAAATTATAGAGCAGTGTGTAATCAGTCAGAAATTTCAAAGTTGCTTGATAGGTTAGTCAGTGGGTTTCTCTCTTGGGATTGTAGATGAATAATGAACGAGGAGCAGCATGCATGGGTTCCTTTTGGGTAGGTCTGCCGGAACAAATTTGGTCCTATATGAGCACTTTACTGCGGAAGTCCATGGAGAGGGGAGAGCCGGTCGACTCGGTTTACACGGACTTTTCTAAGGCGTTTGATAGAGTCGATCATGGTCTTCTGGTTGCTAAACTGCGGGCGCTGGGCTTTGGGACGTTGATACTGAAGTGGATCGACAGTTACTTGACGAACAGGAGACAAATTGTCAAGCTTGGTAATTACTACTCTGCTGAAATGGGTCCCTTCTGGTGTCCCGCAGGGATCCCACTGTGAACCGATTCTTTTCATCCTATTTTTAAATGATTTACCCAGATGTGTTCCTGGGGGTCGCCTACTCATGTTTGCTGATGACGATGACGTGAAGCTTTTTAGGTCTGTGGCCTCCATGTCTGATGCGCTCCAACTCCATGAGAATCTGGCAAACTTTTCTGGATGATGCCGGGACAATGGTATGAATCTTAATTCTAAAAATGATATTAAATGAAGAGTAAAGGCTGTGTGCATGTACGAAACATAGTAATGAAACAATCTTTGTATATCATGCAAATTTTAATCCAAAGGGACTTCTATAAAGAGCGTAACAGCTTTCGGTCGTAGCCATCATCAGTTTTACTTGTCAGTGGACAAAGGACATATCCATGGATCAAACACACAACAAAAATGGACAATGGTCCCACTTAAATCACACATTGTACGTCACATTTCGAGAAAAAACACGCTGTAAGGAAATCTTGAACTTGACGAGGAATTTTTCAGATATAAATTTTGATAAAGTAAGAACATCACTAATTTGTTGCATATCTTCTTTAAACAAAGCTCTAACCGACAAAATTTGATTTTGAAAATTTTCTGAAATATCTGAGGATTTTTTCTGAAGCATCTATACTTCCTGTCACAATTCTGCCTCGGAATAGTTAAAATTTTAAAGTTGCTTACCACTTCCTGTAAGCCGGCATATAGTAATGTTTAATAGAGTTAGAACCCCAAGGAAATTAATATAGTTTATATTTCGCGGTACACACATTTTTAAATATTTTAAGAACGACTTATATGTGTTTACTGCTGGTCCCTTGCGGGCCCCTGCAGTTCAGAGCCCGTATTCCATCGAACACGTTTGAACACCGGTAGCCACGTCACTGCCGTTGTGGGTATGTGCGAGATCAGTATGAGTATGATCATGTGAGAGTTGTTGGGGATTGATTTCCTGGATAGGAGGAGGTTCTTAATGGTTATGTGCTTCTTGCACAGGGTCGTGCACTCTTCCATAGATTGCCCTGCATTGCTTGGTTTGATTTCGTTGCATGTTCCGGATAGAAAAGGTACACATACGGAAGTATTTAAAGTGCCTTTTCATTGCACAAACTATGGCAGGAGTGAGCGCATGTCAAGGGTTGTGAGGGAGGCGAATTGATTGAGTGCGCGGGTCTGTGTGTTCGGACCAGGTTTTGTCAGCGTTCAGGGGGAGGGTTGCGAAACGGAATGAATGGACAGAATGGCAAAATTATTCCAAGAGCTGCCATATCTAAAACTATCACACAAAGTTAATCAGCTCATTGCTGCCGAAACCAGAATGTCACCCAGGTGTCCGAGAAAATTATAGAAATGAAGGCATATACGCTAAAAGCAACACTAAAGCTAAAGCAGATGAAGAACAAATCGAAATTCTACAGTGGATCTGAATGCAAGCGAGATGCTGATGCTGAGAACCAAAGGGGCATGCTGGAGAGGACAATGTCTGTTCTGCTCAAGAGCATAACTCTAGATGCATGAACATCGACCAATAAATCTTTTATCAGTACAGAGAGCTGATGGTTGCCATAATCATAACAAATCAAGTAAATAACAGGTATGATTCAGCACCAACGACCGAATTCTGACTATATTGAAAACTACACTTCACATTTGCCTGTCGCCATTCGACTGGATGAATATCTGAGCGGTATATTAAGTTATGCTAAGCTATAGGAGATAAGACTTGGCGAAATCCAATGTTGTCTGCAATCATCTCGTTTTTCATGCATAGCTACGGCATAGTCCAATAAAGGGTTTTTAGCTTGTAACAGTTCGATTTTGCCAATTTTAACATTTCATTTATATGCCGCATTTAGGGAAAAAATGATGCTGTGTTTTGCACTCATCGGCTTATTAATTCTGAATTTAATAATTCGCTTGAAATTGCCGCTTTTCTTAATGTAAAATTAACCATATTTTAAGTATAGGTTAGCTATATATTTGTATTAGCATTTAGAATCCGTTGTGACTATCTATTTTAGTTGATAAGCGATGCACAATATTATTAGGATAACTTGGCTTGATTTGTGTTTTATTATCATGAACAGCCAGCGAATCGATTTATATTTTTCAGAATTTTCTTAGTGAAGCCTGCAAAAAACGCTGCATTTGACTCGTTGATCCGTATTTTAGTAGTAGTTTTTGTGTCCTCCGTCACGGAGTAATAGGAATGTACTGCTTCTCGTAAGATCCGCTGTCGATTTAAATTTTTAAAAGTTTATCGTTTTGTTAGGACATATTCTCTGGTATTTCTTGAATCCTTCAATTTCGGTGAATTAATCGTGACCTCCGCCGTCATTTCTCATCATAATAAGCGAGAATTAAGGCGTTTATTGTCTTGGAATTATTCCCCGTATCGATACCGCTCAGCTTGTTTCAGTCCATCCCTACTTTTTAATCGGACGTAAGCCAAGGCAAATTGACGAAAACGATCGAGAGTTCCTTTCTAGTTCGATCGTTTGGCGAGGAGGGAAGTTTTCTTAAAATACAGTCGTAGAGACTCAACATTTTATTGTGATTAAATTCTACCATTTCTTTGGGGATTTGATGTGTTGATTTTCTGTTTGTGTATTAACACGGCCGATTAGTCGGGAGATTCTGCTGTATTAGAGGCTTCCACGTTTGTCCCATAAGACCGAAACCGTCAAATATCTCCTAGTCCACCCTCAAGTCCGAGTTTGAGGGTTTTTCTGGTGGGCCAGAAGTTTAATTGAAGAACTACAACTTTTTTCCGGAGGACCAGTTTATCGAAGGTCCACAACTTTTTTTTGTGGAAGGCCAGAAGGGTCAGTGAAGGGCCTTAACTTGTGGTTCCCGCACTAGAGGCCATCGAGAGCCGTTCCTGGGCATCCATAGGCACTTCCATAAGAGTTCGACGACGGGATTTGGGTATAAGTTTTGTGTCTTATTGGTTTTTAGGTGGATACACCTAAGTAGTAGTATAATCTTCGTTTTCTTTTTTTCATATAAATCCAACATTGAACGCCGAGTTCTGAGGTAGCTCATTGATTTTAATTAATTTAATTTACATTTATTCACTGGTTTATCGGACCAGTTAATCTGATTGTTTTGAGTTGTTTTATCTCTTTATCATATGAATCAAGCTAACCATAGTTTTAATCTAATCTGGTGCTTTTATTAACTCAAGTTTTTTTTTATCTAATTATTGTGTCCGCTCATTGCGGCATATTATCACCATCAGTGCAGCTATTAGCGCACGCATACCTAGTTGTAAGAAGCTTAGTCTACGTCAAGTGATCACTTTGATAAGTGGTGTTTAGTGCATTTAGTGATAAGGCATATAGAACCGAGGTTTTCCAACTGAATTGGTCTCTGTACGTACAATCTTCTCTCCAGATAGATTGTTGCAGTGTTTTCAAAAAAAAAAAGAAAGAACTTAGTAGCAAATATAGTGTTCATTAAATTTTAGATTGTGTTTTCTTGATAGGTTAAGTTAGTTGATTATAGTGCCATAATTATTCTCATTTTCTTGAAAGTTTGAAATTAAGTACCAAGTACTGGTTAATTTTATGAGCGAATCTAGCCATTCGGTACAACACCAACCGAGCTTTTTCCGTTTAGCTGGATGGCTAGAACGGGTGGCGCTCAAACGACCCCACGACAAGGGTCGGGCTTGCAATACGTCTCTCCGGGGCTAGGTTCATTTTTTTAAATTAATTGGGAAAAAAAAATATTTGGGTTCAATCAGAAAAACGTGTTGCAAGTTTTTATTTTCGATAGTTCATTCGCATGCTCCAAATTTTGTTTCCAACACTGCTGGAAGTATTGAACAGAGCGCGAACAACGACCTATAATAATAAAAACTTTTCATAAATGTAGCGTCTAAAAGCGCTAAACTCTTATCATCAGGCCAATAATTTAACCCGTTTCCTAATAAGTACTTAACCATCTCACAATATGCAGAGTAGCTCAGACATAATCCAATAAATTTAATAAGATATTGATGTCATGTATGTAGAATCTGATAATTGTGTCGTCTCTAAACTGACAAAGTTACTTTATCAAAAACTCATATTTTAGACATTAAAAGAAGCCCTGTTAGCAGAACAAGAGAAAGTCGCAATGCAACTGACTGAAGAAAAACTTAAACTGTCAGCCGAAAAATCGAGGTTGGATGTCTCCGCCAGACTAGTAAATAACTACGAAGTTGAGAAAATCAAGACTGAAGCGGAGACGGCAATACAAGTTGCCAAAGAACTAACGGATAAGCTCAATTTGGAACGAAATTTTGTTCAAAGGCAAAAGATGGAACTAGAGAGTTTCAGGTATGACATCACCATCACAATCTTCGGAAACATGTGGTATCTATTCAGGTTTATAGGGTACAGTGTGATGATACTTAAACCCAAATCGTCGCAAATTCTACAGTCACCTGTCCATCTTTCTTAGAGTCTAGTCTAGGCCCTCATCTCTGGTTACCCAGTGTAGGCCATACTTATGTTCCATTTTAAGATTATGGTGGTGGTCAAGTCAGGTCATAGTGCTTTTCATTAAAAGCATCGGCGATTGGCGGAATATTAAAACTTACAGTTCTTGCAGGTCACGTATCCACTTGTAAGCCATATCTTGAGACCTATATATAGGATTCACATTTTTTTCATAGGTATAGGATTCCAATTGTTCAGCAAGTAATTCTCATTGGTCAGGATGATGACAAGCAGCACACAGCACTATGCCCTATTTCTAGGAGAGGATAGCTTCCAAGATGAATTCCGTTTACTATTGGTCAAAACAATTGGGCGGGCCCTTGTTTATTATTTTAGAATGTCTAATTTTCATTTCACGCATGGCCCTCCGCTCGCTACGGGAGCACAACTGTAAGATTAGGTTTTGTTAAAAAACAATATATATAAGGCAAACGTATGTGGCTAAATAAAGAGGTTGTTGTCACAAAAAAAAACAAGTATAGTTTCGGGTTTCACGAAAGCCAAAAAAAATGAGTAATGCAAAAAGTGGTAGTAGCAAAAAAACCGGCCAGGTTAGCTAGGGTATAGAGAGGTAAAAAGAAGTAGTCTGTACCGAGTACGTGAGTTGTAGTTTAGAAATGCGATTAAAAATAAAATAGCTGGATTTCTTTTAGTAGAACAGAATCAATTTTTATTTTCGGTCTTTCAAAAGGAGCGGTGGAATAATACTCGCAACTCGCACCCTACCGAAAGAATTTGTACGTGATTAGTTAATTTTGCGATATCCCATAAATAGTCAAGTCGATTTAGTGCCAAGTAGCGTCGCGTGACTGATATTAGTATTAACTAGTGTTAAATAGGCTTAAAAAGGAATAAAACTCGAATTCAGAATATAGTGTTGTGATAGTAAATCAAAATTTTGAAAATGGGTAAAAATTCGAAGAGGCGTATACCAGGTCGTCGTCATACAGTTCATCTTCTTCATACAAGAGTGAGCGGAGAACCCGTAAAATCAGGCGATTGGAGCGAAAGCTAAGTCAACTCACTAATCAAGTAAACTTTAGTAATAGTCAAACTGTAAGCGAAACTGTTAATGAAACTATTATTCCTATATTTGACCCAGAGTTACCTACTGAGCTGCATACGGATGGCAGCAGTTGTGGTGTAGGCGGTATTTTGCTGCAAAAGTTAAATGGAGAGAAGAAAGTAATAGGATACTTTAGTAAACAGACTACTAGGGAGCAAAAATACTATCACTCGTACGAGTTAGAAACTTTGGCGGTTATTTTATCACTTAAGTTTTTTAGAGTATACCTGGTCGGTTTGGAATTTAAAATTGTCACAGATTGCAACGCACTGAGAACAACATTCACCAAAAAGGATTTAATTCCCAGAGTATGGAGATGGTGGCTTGAAGTTCAAGATTTTAATTTTCAAATAGAATACCGACCAGGCAAATACATGTGGATGCGCTGAGCCGGAACGCAGTATCAGTAGAAGTTGCTGCAGTAGATTTAACTGAAGCAGACTGAACACCTGTGGCTCAAATGCAAGATGAAGAGATATCTAAAATTTCTGCAGTATTAACGAGAAAAAGAGAGTATACTAATGCTAATCAATGTAGTAAGGAATATGTTCTTAAAAAGTTCAAGGTTTATAAGAAGCTTGGGCGCGGCAAAACTGCGTGGGTGGTTCCAAAAACCGCTAGATGGCAGATTTGCAGATTGTGCCACGATGATGCAGGACACTTAGGGATGGAAAAAACTTTGGAACGAATAGCAGATCGCTATTGGTTTCCTGGTATGCGAAAATTTATTTCAAAATATATTAAAGCATGCTTAAATTGCCTGTACTACAAGCATCACTCAGGAAAGAAACAGGGTATGCTTCATCCCATTGAAAAGTCACCTATACCTTTCCATACTTTACATATCGACCACCTGGGCCCTTTTGTGAGTAGTCGTAAGAAAATACAGTATATTTTGGTGATAGTTGATGATTTCACAAAATTTGTATTTTTGGAGGCAGTCAAAAATACTAAAGTTCGATACGTTACAAAAACTTTGATAGATATGTTTTATTTATTTGGAGTACCTACCAGACTAATATCCGATAGAGGGTCAGCCTTCACTTCCAGTACCTTCAGAACGTTTTGTAAGACTTATGGGGTTAAGTCTTAAACGCGGTAGCCACACCAAGAGCAAATGGCCAATGCGAACGAGTGAACAGAACCGTTTTAAATTGTCTGGCAACCACAGCTGGAGGACAGCCAGAAGAATTATGAGATACCTATGTGAAATAAATACATGGTGCAATAAATTGTACTTCAAACAAAACAACAAAAGTTTCTCCGATAGAGACACTCGCTGGTTACAAGGGAAGAACGGTGGCAGAGCCGAAAATACTGAATTTTGTAAAAGAAGATCTGAGTCGGACTGATTTACGCCAATTAAGAACAGAAATGGATAGACGCATCGCAACGGAACAGTTAGCACAGGACGAGAACTTTGATAAAAAAAAGATCAAAAGCAAGACAGTACAATAATGGTCCTTAAAATAGATCACCCAGCGGCGAATAGTAGCAGAAAGCTTCTCGCAAAAATCAAAGGTCCGTTCCGTATTGACAAAGTTTTTGTTTAATGGAAAATTTAAGAGTAGGCTTTAAAAGATATAAAACAGTGGTAGCTGTAGATAAAATCAAGCCGTGGATTTTGCTACTAGACTAGGCAGTTAGCCGCAGTTACGTAAAATGCAGTTGACATTAGTTGATATGCATTTGGCATTACTCAAAATGTAGTTAGCATTAGTTGAAATGCATTTGGCATTACTAAAAATGTTGTTAGCATCAGTTGAAATGCAGTTGGCATTAGTTGAAATGCAGTTGGCATTACTTAAAATGCAGTTGGCATTAGTTTAAATGTAATTGGCATTACTTAAAATGCAGTTGGCATTACATAAAATGCAGTTGGCATTAGTTGAAATGCAGTTGGCATTACTTAAAATGCAGTTGACATTAGTTGAAATGAAATTGGCATTACTTAAAATGCAGTTGGCATTACCTAAAAATCTTTTAGCGACACTTAATGTAATGTATGATTTAGAAACAGACTCTTTGCTTGGCCTAACGATTTGCGAAACTTTTAAAGTGTTCATGTATCTAAACTAGTAGATCTAGGGTCATACTGTTTTAATAAATTAAGAATTAGCAGTAAGATTTAAGTTCGCCAACATTTTGCTTTTCTTTGATTTGTTGTTAAAAATATATGTAGTACCAGAGAAATGAAGATAATATAATGATTATGTCGTATTAAAGCTGACTACTGTGGCACGATTATATTAAATTTTAAGTAGTTCAAGTTTGCTCAGTGTGTTAATATTCGAGGCCGAATACTTTGTCAGGATGGTCGAGTGTAAGATTAGGTTTTGTTAAAAAATAATAAATATAATGCAAACGTATCCCAGATAGCACACCACATCTCAAAGACGTCGTGTTTATGTCGATATTATGCCTGAACGTCTGAACACCTAAACACGACATCTTTAATACATCTTCCAGAAGACGTCTTAAAGTTGATTCATGACGGACGTCTTTAAGACGTCTTTTTAAAGCCTCACGAGCACTTTGTATTTGTTGAGTTATTTTTCATAAAATCTCTTGATTTTTATAGTAGGTTGCTTTTTTTTTAAACTAGTTTGATCACTTTTTGCGACTAAAAGTTGTTATTTTGTCATTAAACAGGAGTATTTAGGTTTTTCATGTGGTAATACTGCTTCTGTGTTGCAGGTTGGAGCGGTCATTTTTCAAAAATTTTAAAGCGTCACACCGGCATCGGCTGCCCAGCGTAAACTGTTGTTCATTCTCGATAAAATTAGATTTCGGCTTGTGAATTTGTGCAGTATAATAAATCCCTGATAGTTTGTATTACTTTGTGGTTTGTATCGTTACGTTTATCGTGCTTAAAGTCTCGAAACAGAGGTCAAAAGTCGAAATGTAGAGGCCGTTCAGAAGTAAGGACTTGTAAAATCCATTAAAGAAGCTGAGGTTGCTATTCAGGAGTGGCTACGGAGGGCCTCAAATTTCAGAAAAACCAATTGAAATAACATTAAACACGTAATTTAGTTTATTGATAATAACAGATAATTACATATTTTTCTAGAAATGATCTTTCTAATTTATGGAAAAATGATTTTAAAATGAGTTCGTCTTTAAGATGTCATATAAATACGTCTTTAAGATGTCATACAAATAGGTCTTTAAGATCTCATATAAATACGTCTTTACGACGTCGTTTTTTGTAACATTCGATGTCCAAAAGATGTCTTAAAGCCGACGCAAGACGTAAACAGACATCTGTAAGATGTCTCGAATATCTGAACATGGCATCTTTAAGGCGTCTTTAGGATATCTTTGTGCTGTTAGGGATGTGGCTAAATGAAGAGGTTGCTATCTGGGCGGATTGTTGTCACAAAAAAACAAGTATAGTATCGGGTTTCACGAAAGCCAAAAAAACTATGTAATGAAAAAGTGGTAGTAGCAAAAAAACCGGCCAGGTTAGCTAGGGTATAGAGAGGTAAAAAGAAGTAGTCTGTACCGAGTACGTGAGTTGTAGTTTAGAAATGCGATTAAAAATAAAATAGCTGGATTTCATTTAGTAGAACCGAATCAATTTTTATTTTCGGTCTTTCACAACCAACAAAAACTAACCCAAGGTATGTCCAGACTGAAGAAAAAAAAACATATTACAAACATAATCTTAAAAAATATCTAAAACACGCCTTGCCACTGCCATGAATTGAACCCGGGATGCCGTATCACAGACATAGCATCTAACCACTGGACCATTAGGCCTGCTGAAAAGAATTCACTTATGAGAGATTCTAAAGTAGTAAACGAACGCTCAATTGTTTCGATCCATAGTAAATGGAATGCATCTTGGAATCTAGCCGCTAATCCAGTGCCGGACCGTGACCTTTTGGGGCCCTGGGCTAACGATATCTGGGGGCAACATTTGTCATTTTCCTATAAAAATATGCGGGAAAATTTAAAACATACGAAACTTAAGTTTTTTTTTACGATTTAAATACATTATAAACTTTACCTAACTTTGGGTTATAATAAAGTATAAAATAAATAGGTACCTTCTTAATTTTTGGTGAACAAAAAATTAAAGCCATGAATTCTCAACTTAAACATAATTTAAAGAATGCAGAGTATTAGTAAATGAGCATAATAAATAATATCAATAATATAAATTATTAAAAAAAAATTCTACACTTTTGTGCTGCAAACTCTTATATGCTCATCACATTTTAAGTCTTTGGTGAGATCAGTATGAAATTAATAGAAAGAAGTGATAAATAAGTAAGTCTAGTATTTGTCATTGTTGCCCTATATTTATTTTCTATATAGGACATTTTAGATAACGCACGCTCCGCTTCATAACTATTAATAGGGAGCTTTAAAAAATATTTAGAATGGTATATAAATTTGGAAAAACGTCAGCAAGTGTCTTTTCAAAAATTAAATTGAACATATCACTACAATTATACTGCCGTCCTAAATTAAAAGGCGGCAAGTCTGAAAAGTATGGTTTCGAGAAAAACGTCGAAACATGTTTTCACTTATTTAACAGATTTGGTAATAATTTATGCGAATTTTTGGTTTTTCGTTGGTAGAATAAATAAGAATATGTTTATTCAAAGAGCAATCCCGAAATTTACTGAGTTTTTTTAAGAAATATGTTTATTACTGCCTTCTTACCACTAACTTTATCAGTGATACTTGCGTATTTGTAAGTAAAAAGACGGCAACTAACAAAAATCAGTTCACTTACCGCCTTTTAAGTTCGACTTCTCTGAAGTGCCGCCATTGTCTCTAATGGCAAGAAAAACTTTTTTTAATTGTAAAACAAGCACATTCATTATAATAAAATTTAATTTTTTTTTCAATACAAAGCTTAATAAAATATATATTTTTAAGTTTTTAATAGTTTTGCTAGTATAATATTTATAAGAGTGGTTTTCGTAGACTGTTTCTGTTGGGTATCTGTGCAGCTATTCTATTAAAACTAATATGATTTACATTATACAAAATAGTAATTTATGCAACAAGTGTGTAAAGTGAACCTTTTTTTATGAATGGGAACAATCCCATGAATAAAAAAGGGTACTTTACACATGAGTAGCATACAAAATTTTTTCTACTACCAAAAAATATATCAAACAACAGAAATATTATTAAATTACTTTACGTACTAGTGCGTAAAACAAATTATTTTACGCACTAGTGCGTAAAAAATATTGTTTTACGAACTGCCTTAATGTCAAAAAAGATGTCAGATCTACTTTACTAGTGCGTAAAATAAACTTATTTTACGCACTGCACATTAAAGAGGCCTATTTTACTAATCTTAGATAGTGCGTAAAGTTAGTATTTTACGCACGGTAATAGAAAAATATATTTACAGGACTAAACGAGTTGTATTACAAAAAAAGGATTTTTTTATTTGATGTAATGGGTAAATGTATACACTTTAGACCCCTAAATATAAAACAATAAAATTTTAAAATTATTAGTCTTGGTGACTTAAGTTTCTAATAATTAATCTAAAATTAAGCTACATTACAGGTACATGTAATAAAATCAGTAAAAAACAATATACTAGCTAAATATAAATCATTAAAATTTGGTGCGGCATGATATGAGGATACGGCTTTTTAACTTACATTTTTATGACGTTCTGGCTGTTCAAATAAATAAAAGTGGGAGCAAACTAAGCGTTGCCGCTTCTTTTCTTAGTAATGTTCAATTGCCGCCTTTTAGCTGTGATACTTATGCATACATTTTAAACAATTTCTAAGAAAAAAGAAGTAACTAACGAAATGCCGCCTTTTTATTTAGATTTTGTCGAATACCGCCTTTTAATTTAGAAAAGGGATTACGTAGCACACTTACTGCTAACTTAATTTTAAATTTTTGAACAAAAAAATATTTTTCTGGCTTCAAAATATATTTTTTTTAAATAGAGGACATCCGGGAGAACCCAAAAATACCAAAAACAGGAAATGTCCAAAAATTCACTTGCCGCCTTTTTTCTTATGAGGGCAGTATAGGACTCTAGCTCAGTTTGTTTTAAATACGTTTTGAACTGAACTCATTCATTTACCAAATGTTGATCTACGTCATCTGGATAGTAATCAATAATAGCGCATATACTCTCCAGATCGATGTTCTCCTTACTTTGATCTTGCAAATCCATCAAAAATTTAAAACTACTATATCTGCATATATTTGATTTCTTCTATTTAAATCGAGGATTAGCATTATCTAATGTAACAATAAGCGTGTCTGTTCTAATTTTTTCTGCCCCATACACACCTTTTTTCTGTCGAAGTTTTTGATCTGATTCATGTCGTATATTGCTTATAAACGCTTTTAATGACATAATTAACTGGATGCCTTCACATATATGTCCAAACCAGGGGTTTGTAATTTTTTGTTAACTGAATTAAATCTTCATAAAATGTATTCCCAAAATATAATTATTTATAATTGACAGTTTCGAGTCCTGATGATGCTAACATGGTTAGCGAAACGCGCGTCGGCGTCGAGTGCAATAATTCTGTTTCGGTATTGTGGATAAAACTCCGTTTTAATGATATTAACGTAATTATATTTTAAGGCTTTAACATCATCAGGAAATCATGATGTTTTCAATCATTGAAAATACATAAATCTCTTATTAAAAGCCGATAAAACATAGCCTCAATCGTATGGCCTTTCCTACTTAAATAATTTAGAAATATTTATTGGTACTTTACTTACTTTTTACATAAAATTTGAATAAACAGGTAGGTATCTTTTAGTTTTAGATATTATGCATTTATGCACAAGGCACAGCACTCACTAAATCAGATATTACATTATTGCATTTATTATTGCACAAATAAAAGGCTACAGAAATAGGACTTCGTTTTAACCACTGCCACTACGTTTGAATAAATGCTCGCGGCCGGGGCCCTATCCCCTATCTATTCATTCCTCCCTTATTCGGTTCCGTGGTACACGGAATAATAAATAATGTACATTGGATCTAGAAAATAAAAAAAATACATTAATTTGATATGGTGTTTGGTTTTTTACTTTTAATTTGTATTTTTTTTAATGGTTTTTTTATTTTATTGATTGTATGTATATTTTTATCTTATAACGGGAAACGCGGGGGCCTCTAGAACTCGGGGGCCCTGGGCTGCAGCCCATTAAGCCCATACGTAGATCCGGCCTTGCGCTAATCCTAATCTATTTCTAATCGGCACGTTAGAAAACGGGATTATTACTACCGAGGAAGATGGAGGATTTGGCTTCCCAATCACGTTTTCTAACGAGTCTGTTGAAACCTCGTACACTACGCAACGAAAGGTATACCTCTTTCAACCGTTGACTCTGCCAAAATGCGAATGGAAATGGATTTAAGGTTAGAGCGACCTTATTTCTCATGGTAGTTTCTTGATTCCTTTGCGATTGTTTTATGATTTCATTGAAACCATACATTTTAAAGGTCCTTTGTGACACCGGATTTTTGTCTGGAAACACGCATCAATTTCTAGCCCATACCATACCATAACGCATTTATTAATATCGTCTTTTTAGGCAAACGTTTTGAGCAAAAACATCTTCCCATAATTTACTTTATAAGATTTCCAAGTATCTCTCTTCTCGCAAGATGTGTTGCCACGATACCTTGACCTATTTAATCTGATGAAGCAAGTCTTTGTTAAGTTCCACGTTAGACTGGATCTACGCCATTTGTACAGAATTTTTTTTTACAGAAATACAATTTAGGCGAATAAAATATTGTCGTAGATCATAAGACTAATCTTATATGTTGATATAGTATTTTAATTTTTCTGATAAAGAGGAAAAATAAACCAAAGTTTTATCTCCGCCCAAATTGTATTTTCATTAACTTTACTTCCGCCCAAATTGTAGATTCGTTCACTTTATTTCCGCCTAAATCTTTACACCCAAAGAAGACAACCCGTTAGATTAATAGGTAGGGCGACTTAAGCAGGCGGTACCGTTACAACCCAGTTATGTATTGCTATTATTTCATAAATCTTTTAGGAATAAACTGATGGAAAAGGAGAGAGATTTATTAGAGAGGGAAGAAAATGTCGAAGAAATGAGACGAACCATGCAACAGAAAAATAATGAGGATAGAAGGGTGATACAAGAGACAAAGTACTTAGAAAATAGGTAATATTAGGCATAGCTACCAAAAACAAATATGTCAAAATAACTAAATTCACTAAAAAAGTCATTTTACAAACATACCTATAATAGGTAACCATGGTTAAATAATAAACTTAATATTTAAGGTACAAGGAAAAACTCTCCGAGATCCAATCACAAGCAATATCTCTCTCGAATCGTGAGAAAAAATTAGCGGAAGAAAAATTGCTGGTGTCCAAAGAAAGACTAGCCTTATACACCTCTATGAAATCACAGAACGGTCAGAAAAAATGCATGCTCTGCAGAGCGGAGGAGGACCAGTCCACGAAAAATGACTTATTATTTGCGGGATATTCTGTAAGTTATCTTTATAGGTAAAATTACATTTAATTCTTTTTGTCTAGTTTAATCTAGCTCCATCAGGTGTCCGTTAGAGCGTTGTTTGAGTAATTACTCAAACAACGGTTAGAGTAATTTCATTATCTACATACTATTTATTGTTTAGAAATACTGCAACCCACTAAACCCATTAGCGAATAGGTCTGACCCAAGAATCGTAAACTTATGATTCTTGGGTCTGACCCATAGAAGATAATGTGGAAGGATGCACGGTAGAAAATAAGTATGCATAATGAAAACGATAGTCTGTCTCAAGGATGAGTTGTAATGTCTAGTTAGAGAAATGCCTAAAAAGGGGGGCAAATTAAATGCAAAAAAGATCCAAGGGTGCACCAGGGTAGCCCCGTCTCCAGGGGTGAGGCGGCGAGGCAGCCGCCTCGGGCGGCCGATTTTATTTTTTCTATAAAGTTTTAATATGATTGTATGTAACACGGTAAACACTCCCACAATGAATATGTAAAACGCTTCATTCGTACTATAAGCAGCTCATTGTGCGTTGTATGCAATAACGGTCTATTCGCAATTTAGCATTAGCAGTTTAAATTCGCAGTGAATGAAAAATCGCATTAACAGTAGCAACTGCTAATGAAAAATCGCGACTTAGCACATCTTTAAGGACGGGCGACATCGCCCTAAAGCGATTCAGGACAATTTTTACGGAAGTGGCCGAAACGCAACCCGATTGATTGATCGATTACTGAACAGCATGTAGCACATATTGAGCGTGGAGCGAGCGCATGTTTCATATATGTACTCATGCGATTTTTAGACTAAAAATTCGAACTCCGCGCCCTCAAATACCCACATCAAAATGTATTTTTGTCGAAAATTCTTCAAAAATTTTTTTCGCTTTCATTAAAGAAAGGGTTAGAGGGATCCACGTACATGTCACCCACGTACAAATATATATTTTTTTAAAT
Organism: Pissodes strobi; assembly: GCA_016904865.1. Lineage (NCBI taxonomy): Eukaryota > Metazoa > Arthropoda > Insecta > Coleoptera > Curculionidae > Pissodes > Pissodes strobi. The sequence continues at coordinate 327,539 of MU182054.1, forward strand.
CACGTACAGGGTGTTAACACCACACATTTTCCCAAAAAATCCCCGATTTTCGAAATATTTTGGTACAACAGATGCGACTTTTTAAACCAGAAATTCGATCTCCGCGCGCCTTCAAATACCCCTCTCAAGAGTACCCACTTCAAAATTTATTTTTGAAAAATGTTTTTTCGCTTTCATTACAGAACCAGTCAGAGGGATCCACGTACCTGTATATCAACCACGTACAAATAATTTTTTTTAAATCACATTACAAGGTGTTAAAAATAGAAATTCCGAAAAAATCCCCTATTTTCGAAATATTTCTAAGCAGAAAACTCGTGAGATTTTTTAGACCAAAATCCGCGCCCCCAAATACTCCTCTCTAAAGTACCCACTTCAAAATTAATTTTTTTCGAAAAATGCTTTTTTTAAATAATTTACCTATTTCGGTACAGAAAACTCATACGACCATTTCGATGCGAAAATCGAACTCAACGCACCCAACCCACACTACCCCCCCACCCCCTATAGAATATTCGAAATAAAAAAGATCATCCCCCTACGAAATTCCCTATTTCGTGCCGAAATCTGAAGAAAAATTCTAGATTTTGAGACAAAATAGTATATTTCATTACCAGTCCGGAAACTAGGCTTTTCCGGTGCGCGCACGACAGTTTCTGTCACGGAAGTCGTGCAAGCACAGGAAAAGCTGTTTCTGGCCGTGTAATGAACGATATTTTTCATATTACCTCTCTGAAATCAAGACATAAACATAAAATTATTATAATTTTACGTATCCAAAATCATGTCATAATACATTTTGTATTCAAATGAAAGCAAACGTCAAACTTGCAAGACAAGCAAGACAGGTATTTATGTAATATTCATCAAGCGTTGCTATGGAAATGTGTTTGTGTGCTTTGTTGTAATTGAATAGGCAGCTAATTTTGAAGTATTTGTGACAAGTAATGTCAGAATAAATAAAATAATTTTTTCTCCGATTGACAGCAAATATTAACTTTGCAGACACATATCAATCAGCAAAGTATTACTTTTCCTGTCCAGGCAGCAAAGTAAGTACTTTGCTGCCTAGGCAGCAAAGTGATTAGTCTCCATGGGAATAAAACGATTGACATAAGTTGTCAAACTATAATTATTATGAACATATACATTTCCATAGCAACCAACCGTTCCAACAATTGCGATTTCTATCAAATTTTGTCTTAATTTATCACTACAGGAAAAATAAAAAGATTGTGCGAATTGTAATAATTTGCAAATATACAATATACATATAGCATTATAGACAATCGGAGAAAAAATTATATGTTAAACTCGGCAGCAAAGTAGATTGACTGCCTTAGCTGAATTCCTAGCCTCGCTACGCTCGGCTATGAACTATCAGCCGCGGCAGTCAATCTACTACTTTGCTGCCTAGTAAAACAAATAACTATTACCTAAAATTAGACTATTGACGCTAAAATGTACTATATTAATCTTGTAGACAGCAAAGCTGTATAATTTTAACCCAATTTATTATACTTTATGCTTATTCTGTGACTGAATAACTGCAAATTTAGTAGTTAAAATCAGGGAACGGGAAACTTTTCCCGCTCCCTAATTAGGGACCGGGAAAATTTTTCCCGTGCCCGGACCGAAAAGACTTACTTTCTTTGCTCTACCGAGACGTCGAAAATGATAGTTTTCAGAGAGGTATTATGAAAATTAAATTTTATTTGAACTCCTATCGAAAAACTTTTTAGGAACTTTTCGATCGACCTTAAGACGCCGATACTGGCGCAAACCGATTTGAGATATCTCTTTCCGTTACCACATAAATGAAGAGAATATAAAAATCACGTTTGGTCGATTTGGAAAAAAACGAAACATTGTACAATCAAACTGGATACGTCACAATATAGTACCCATCTTTTTCCCGTTTAAAGTTTATCTCTAACTCTTACCGTTTTCGAATTATAGCCGATTTAATGAAAATCTCGATATTACCCGTGAATTTTTCCGAAAAATTAAAAAAAAACTATATCCGTTTTTATTACGGAAACGATTAAAGGGGTCCATTTACATATTATTAACATAATTTTCAAAAGCATATACAGTGGTAAAAAAAATATTTTTGGAAAAAATCCTCTTTTTTCGAAAAAAAAACGGCAATATACAGGGTGAAACAAATTCGCTTCTCACTATTGGGATCTCGTAAACGGTATGATACAGCAAAGTTTAAATTGGGGCAAAGTAGCGCAATTTAAGGGTCATTGATATGCCGTTGGGAAATTTAGAAAATTCCGACTACTTCCGGAGTTATCCGTAATAAACCGAAAATCAGCTATTTTATTTTTATTTTTTCCTGACTTTATTTCAAGAGATAATATAAAATAAATTTAACACTATCATTGCCACTTTTTCTCCTTTATAAGATGGCAGTATCAAATTTTAAATCTGACGTTTCGTGTCCTGGCCCCCATCATCAACTTCATGTTTTTAAATACGGACCTGGATTTTTTTATTTCATTTTTTAGAAGCCTTTGGTCTCCCAAAACCAGAGATGTATCACACTTGTCAAATAGCGGCAACAAATATTCTCATAAGTGAAATCAGGTCAAAATAGATCGCCCCATCTCTGTCTAACACATTATATCTTACGGAAAAAATCTAGACTTGTTGATTTATTGATAAGTGTAATATATCGGAGACCAAAGGCTTCTAACAAAATAATAAAAAATCCAGGTCCGTATTTAAAAAAATGAAGTTGATGATGGGGGCCCGGACACGAAAGGTCAGATTTAAAATTTGATACTGCCATCTTATAAAGAAGAAAAAGTGGCAATAATTATGTTAAATTGATTTTATATTATCTCTTGAAATAAAGTCAGGAAAAAATAAAAATAAAATAGCTGATTTTCTGTTTATTACGGATATCTCCGGAAGTAGTCGGAATTTTCTAAATTTCTCAGTGGCATATCAATGACCTTTAAATTGCGCAACTTTGCTCCAATTTAAACTTTGCTGTATCTCTTACCGTTTACAAGATCTCAATAGTGAGAAACGAATTAGTTTCACCCTGTATATATTTTTTAAGTTCGAGGACTCCATACGGGCTAAAGGCCGTCGAAATATACATTTCTGGTGGTATATGTACTTTTTCATATCACTTATAGTTTTAGAGCTACGAATATTGTTTTTTTTCGTAAAGTACCCTTTTTGTCGGCCTTGAGGTCCTCTACCGACATGCCCAATTTCAAATCGATCGGAAAAAAAGCTGATAGGTTCCAGGAATCGGTTCCTATGGAACAAAATGAAGGTTAGGTCGAATAAAAATACCGTTTTTTCCGTTTGCCGAAATTATAATCTTTCTACCGGGACCTACCCGTTAAAAAACGTGTTTTGCGGGGGGGGGGGGGTACCCACTGGCCAACCCCAACTTTGCCATGCGGAGTTTGGTCACGGCAAAATTTCGTTCCGAGTTCCCGCTTAGCCCGAAATCGCGAAAAACCAAGCGATTTCAATATAGCCTCCAAAACCCCCCTTAAAATCGAGCCCCGGCATCCCCGATTTACTTCCAGGTAGTCCCCCACGTGGTACACCTACCATGAGAATATAGACCCTGCAGGTCATCTCCTTATACTGGAACCTACCGGTTAAAAAACCGCGCGGGCGCTTATTCGCTGGATAGGTCATTATTGACTCCTTAATTGGTCTCTTGTAAGGGGTAGCCAAATCCTGCTCGCCTCGAGCGGCCTGAAGCCTGGAAACGGGGCTGACCAGGGCTAGAGTATACTAATGAAAATTTACAAATGCATCATAATCTTAGATCTAGAAAAGAGGGAGCACAGGCAGAAAAGGTGGTAGAAATAAGTGAGATACGAGTTCCCCTGAGTGGCACAAGTTATCAATTAAGTACAGGGCACACAGAGCTGGCTTTGTTGGGAGGGAAAGCACATCAACAACGATAAACAACAAGACACCAAAAGGGAGCCACATTCGGAGAACCTATAGAAACGCCTTCGAAGAATCATTCACGGATCTAAATCGGATGAACGAGCAAATGTGAAAGAAGGGAGTCGTCTCAAGTTGATCGGAAGTGGAAGAGAGCTGAAACTACTAGTTTCAGATTAATTAAAACTTAATGTGGTTAAGCTTTATTTCATATTTTATGGAAACATTTTTGTTCAATTCTTAACTTCTATGCGTTATGCAATACCATCGCTTACTGTTATTAGAAATTAGAATTGCTATTTTTGAGGGATACGTTCAATATTATTCATCACTTGTTTGATTTGACTATATTTCACAAATAGCTCAACTATTTGAAAAGTCTAATTAAATGTTCCGCTGTACAATATCCACATTTAATATTTTTATTTTCAAATAAAACAGTGACACCATACCCAGTAAGGTGGGCCGAATTTTAACAATTTCGGAATTTTGATTTGGAATAGTGTGAAAAAGATGCGTTTTGGCAATACCAAGAACATATTTAACTTTAATTTTCTCCTTAATTTGCGTTTTCCACCCTCTACAGGGGGTTGAAAAATTTTAAACCACGATATAGCTCAAATTGTGGAACAGCTCTTCGCTTTTTCAATATTTATTAGGCTAATATTAAATAGAAAAAAAAACAGAACTCACCGCGGGGAGGTTGCTGCTCACCGAGTTCCATCCCACCCTCCATCTTCCTAGACACAACCCATACAGCACACCAAATCAAGATTACGATGTGTTCGCATTGTGAC
>MU182054.1:347268-376626 GCA_016904865.1 Pissodes strobi
GTCACAATGCGAACACATCGTAATCTTGATTTGGTGTGCTGTATGGGAAACTACTCATCCGATTATCATAAAATTTTTTACAGATATTTTCAAGAGTATAGTAAATAAGGACATAGGACAGTTTTTACCCGCGGCTTCGCTCGCGTTGATGTACTTAAATAACTGTCAAAGATTAAAAAGTAAGATATGAAATTTTGTACAGATAGTTCCAAGAGTATAGTAAAGGACATAGGACACTTTTAGTTTTTACCCGCGGCTTCACCCGCGTTGATTTTTACAGTTATTTTTAATCCCATTTCACACGCGCAAACTACTTAAACGATCATCATGAAATTTGTTAAGGATGAGCGTCGTCGCTCACGTTGATTTTTACGGTTAGTTTTAATCCTATTTTCCACGCGTAAGCTACTCAACCGATTATCATGAAATTTTTTACAGATATTTTCAAGAGTATAGTAAAGGACATAGGATATAGTTTTTACCCTCCGCTTCGCTCGCGTTGATGTACTTAAATGACTGTCAAAGATCATTAAAAGTAAGATATCATAAAATTTTGAATAGATATTTTCAAGAGTATAGTGAAGGACATAGTACACTTAGTTTTTACCCGCGGATTCGCTCGCGTTGATTTTTACAGTTAGTTTAAATCCTATTTTCCACGCGTAAACTACTCAACCGATTATCATGAAATACTTTAGATATTTTCAAAGGTATAGTAAAGGCCATAGGACAGTTTTTATCCGCGGCTTCGCTCGCGGTTGATGTACTTAAATAACTGTCAAAGATCATTAAAAAAGTAAGATATGAAATTGTGTACAGATATTTTCAAGAGTATATTGTGGACAATGTATACGGGGGTTTTGTAACTATAAAAACGTAATGTTGTGATTGATCATTAAGTGTCAAATCTTTGGCGTTTGAAAGTGTTGTTCGTGTTAGAGTGCCGAAAAATTGTGGAGTTTTCGTAAAGTTGTGGCCGCAAGTGTTTAAAACTATTAAAAAAAATGCCAGAGGTGTAGGTGTAGCTGTAGTGTGGTATGCACTCTTAATTATAACCCCAACTAATATTATAAATGCAAATGTGATTTTGTTTGTTGCGCTTTCACGCGTAAACTACTCAATCGATCCTCATGAAATTTTGTACAGATACTTACAGATTAGTGTATAGCAAAGGACAAAGGACACTTTTTATATAGATATAAATTTTTTTTTTGATGCTGGCATATATGATCGTCCGATGAAGAGTTTGAGAAATTTGAAGAGAATTCAACGCGATCTGGGGTTCCAATAAGTAAATTCCGGCGGTCAGCTCATTATTTAATTGAGTATAGCATCAGCTGTTTCGGATGAATCGGATGTACTTTTAAAAATAATAAACTTAATAAATGAGAGCTCAATTAACAAAAAGCAATTCAAATAAAAAAAATAGATATGATTTTTACAGTTACTTTTAATCATATTTTCTCTTTATTTATTTCCATTTTACTGTCACCTTTAAGCAATATGTTTCTATTTTTTGAGGTTACATGAGGTTCTTGTCTACATCTATTTATTTTCTTAAATTTTAACCTCTTTTCAGGTTTTCCAACGCGGGCTAACCGCGGGTAAAAACTAGTAAAAAATACTAAGGGATCCCCACATCTTAAATATGCACTGTGCACATAGAATAAAATGACCAAATATTTTACCTTGATTTACAAATTTCCAATAAAAACATGCGGATCAATACAATCACGTCGACCGGCAAAAGGAGGTGTTTTATAAGAAATTCCAAACCAAAACTAGTATCCAGTTTCAAAAATTACCGTCAGTCAGCAGCAGCGTGTTAAAAAAATTATTCTTCCTAAATTTTTCAAGTCACCCCATTTTACGGCAGATTTTGTAGTTTGCAGAAACAAGCCGGATTGATGCGCAGTTTACTACACTCGTTATCATTTTAATACTTTTTTCTCATTGTCTTTAGTAATATAGCGGGCGTTAATAATATAAAGACGTCCTTCCATCTGTGGTTATGCAACATGCCAAAAAAAAAATTAGTCAGAGAAGGGGAAGTATGGATATGATGGCACCTTTTTTTTGTTGCATGCATCTATATGCAGATACATCGAAATCCCAGGTTTCCATTGTCTAATTTCCTTGGATGAATTATTGAGACGAACATCTGACTTGTCAGGCCATGCATCCATTGGTGGAGCGATATTCGAAGTACGGATTCTCTGTTCCTCGAGTTTCCAATTTGTTGGCGTCACTCTACGTCGACCTTGCTGCGAGTCAAGCAGTTCTCTTGGGTACTGGTTGGAATCAATTTTTGATTTTACCTTTGATGGGATTTTCCAACTGGACCATTTTTAATAGTATCAGTCTATATCCGTGACCTATCTTTTCTTAAGTGTTGGTGTCTGAAACTGCCCTTTGTGGGATTTGAATGCTGCTTTAGCGAGGTGAGTTGCGTTTTTTTTTGTATTTTTTTTGTCTTTCTGTGAACGCCATTATTTCAATATTGTGACGCACGTGGGCGAATTTTTAATTCCCTTTTTAATCTCTTACAGAGGCCTGCTCGCCCAACTGTAAAGCTATGTAGCGATAAGCAACTGGCTACCCCTACACAGGTAAATTATTGTTTTTTTACTTCTGATTTCTCTTTTTCCTCGATGGTTGGTTGCTTTTGATTACAGAGTTATAATGCTCTTCAATTAAGAGTTATGTGTGGAACCTTGAATATGTGTTGTTTCACAGGGTCCTACCGTTGGGTCTCTACTCCTATCGACAGATCTACTTCTACCGTCGGGTTCATTGCTATCGCCGAGCATCGCTAACGACAGGGTTTTCCTTGGCTACGCCTGTCTAGCAGTACTACCTATAGTCTTGCAGTCCTCTCGTTTGTCAAGGAAGTCTTTTTTTCTAGCGTGAACAGTTCTTTTCTGGCAGCTGCCTGAGGTAAGAAATTTCAGTTTTTTTATATATTTTGTGACAATTGCGTGCAATTAACTCACGAACTCTAATTATTTTTTTTGCTAAGGCAACCTTTATTTTATTCTTATCTTCTTTTAAATGAACTTTGAATATTGGGCCAATTTTGTCTAGCAGAAGACGCGTGATTAAATTTAATCGAATTCTAACATTCAGTTTGCTTATATAGAACCAATACGATTTTGGATTAAATTTTGAAATTTTAATTGACAACGCGAACTAGTTTTTATTATTATTCTTAATTTTTCACGATTTCTGGCTTACGTTAGATACCTATAGATCAGATAACTACTATTGTTAATACGACCTAGTAGACTTATTCAAACAAACCGTTCATTATCTTTGTCCTACCGGTAACTTGACCGGGGAGTACTTACGCTTAAGTTGACATACCTTAAATTCGATCAATTCATTGGTTGCTACAATAACGCCAGGTCGAACTAGTTATTTTTAATTTTTGCGGCTGCTACCAACGTATCATAACTGTCACACAGATAAACATAGTTAGTTAGTAATACGGCCCTGCAACGAATCATCATTTGACGCCCGTTAATTAGCCATAGATTAAGTGATTATTCGAGTTATTTGAATTTACCTATAACGCCCATTTCTGGCTCCTACAGTTCGGCGGCCTCGAGGAGCAACCAGGTTGTTTTCAGGTCTAACAGACAAGGTGGGAAGGTGACCAAAGAAGAGGCGGACCGCTTAAGGATGCACCTCATTAACGAAATGAGGCGTACCAAGGCAGAGCTCTACTCCCGAAACTCCGGCCTTACTGAGGCGGGGAGGTTTTTGGTTACCACGGAGGATGAGGAATCCAGGGATTGGCTGCTCAACACCTGTCAGCCACTGACCGAGGGAGAAGGGTCCTTCACAGCCGTGAAATCGGGGGACGCCCCATATCCGGTGGAGATTGTCTTCACCTTGAAGACACAAGAGCAGCCGAATATAGAGTACGTCACCGAGATGCTAGCCATCCAGAACACCACCTTGAGTATTCCGGAGTGGCAGCATCGGAAGACCGATAAGGACAACCAAGCAGTTGGCGCCTTCACTTCCTGGTGAGCAGGGAGGTCGTGGCTGGACTAGAGCTGGACGGGTGGATTGTGTTCTTCGAATTGATCGCTGTGCTAGTTTACAGGGTAACCATTCGGAGAGCACCCACCGTGCAGGGCACTTCAGCCGGGACTTCCAAACCATCAGGAAGCAGGCAATAGCCAAGTAAGATGGCTACCCCTATCCATGGCGCAATTAATGGTAAGTCAAATAAATCTCCAGCATAGCCGAGATGCTAGTGCTGAATTGGTAAGCATCATGGCTGGAAAATCTGGAGAGATTATACTAATACAAGAACCTTACTTTTTTAGTGAAAACATAAGGGGACTTGGGACCCCCGGCTTTACCATCTTGGCCGGCTGTGAAGGAGTAGAGAGGCCGTCAGCTCAATGTATCGTGATGTCCAGGGAGCTGCAGGGAACTCTGTTACCACAACTAAGCTCCAAGAACATCATGGTGACCCTGCTGGAATACATGGTGAGTGGCACAAAACATAAGTTATTAATTAGCAGTTAGGATATAAACTGCTACGTATGATAATGCGCAACTTCCCCCAACGGAAGAATTAATAAGGTTAATAGAATACAGTAAAGACAAAGGTTTTCCACTAATCGTGGGTTGTGACGCAAACGCGCATAATATCGTTTGGGGGAGCACTAACACTAACGCGAGAGGTACGGCTTTATTAGAGTATTTCGTATCGGAAAACCTTGAAGTAACTAACGTAAATGCGGAACCAACTTTTGTGAATCGGGTTCGTCAGGAGGTTATCGATATTACAGTGGTAACTCGAGCATTTGCGGAAAAGGTAGTTAATTGGAGAGTAAGTAGGGCATAACTATGTCCGATCATAGTGTGATCCGATTCGAAATTAAATCGGATAAAATGGAGAAGCCACTGAAAAGAATTCGGAGGGCAACAGACTGGAACAAATTTAGGGAAAGTCTGGTAATGTCCATGGGAACTTTAGGGCAGGCTATTTCATCAAAACAAGAACTAGAAATTAAGGTGGTAAAGCTAAACAGTATAATCATCAACTCCTATGAACAAGCGTGCCCACTTAAGAAAGCGAGCGCCAAGAGGCTGCCTTGGTGGAGTGATACTCTGGACCGTCTTAAAAAAGACGTAAGATCACACCGCCACGTTTTCAGAGAAGGGCGGCAGGAGCTCTGGGATGTGTATCTGAAAGCCAGAAGGAAATTTAAAATCGAGGTTCGACGCAGCAAAAGAGAAATTCTGTGGAGAGATGGAGTCTCTCTCGGACTCAGCGCGTCTGCTTCAGCTGCTGGGCTCGGAAAGATAAAATGAGATTGGCTCTGAAAACAGGCGAACAATGGACGGCGAACAGAGAGGAAATGATAGAGCTTCCTCTAAAAACCCACTTCCCCGGAGAGGTACAGACTACCAACTGGGACGAGGAACCAGAGCCAGAGATGGACTGGAACCTTGCCCGCAGTGTGGTGACTGAGGAATCCATAACTTGGGCAGTGGGGGAGTTCAGTCCATATAAGGCAGGAGGGCCGGATGGAATTATACCCATGATGCTGCAGGCGGGCCTTGACACGTTACTCCCTTACTTAAAGAGAGTATTCGAGGCCAGCATAGCACTAGGGTACGTTCCACAAGCTTGGAGAGCAGCGGATGTCGTCTTCATCCCCAAGGCAGGGAAGAAAGATTACTCCCATCACAAGTCCTTTAGGCCTATAAGTCTAACTTCATTTTTAATGAAGACAATGGAAAAAATGATTGACAAGTTCAACATGGAAGAGATTCTAACTGATTCTCCTCTATATGATAATCAGCACGCCTACAGAAGGGGGAAGTCGACTGAAACGGCTCTCCATTCTATAGTTAGAAGGGCTGAAAAGGCAATAGAAAACAAAGAAAGGGCGCTAGCGCTCTTCTTTGACGCAGAAGGAGCTTTCGATAAGGCTAAAACGAAAACTATCTGTCAAGCCCTCCAGGCCAAGAGAACACCAGTTCATTTGGTCAAGTGGGTAAAAACGGCACTGGAAGACCGAAAGATCAGTGCCACGCTGGGAGAAGTTCGCGTCGAAGCCGGGGTAAGAGGGAGTTGCCCACAAGGCAGCTGCCTCTCGCCACATTTGTGGTGCCTGGTGATGAACAGCCTCCTGAGAAGGTTAAATCTTGAGGGATTCTACGCACAGGCATATGCTGACGACGGGCTAGTAATGATCACGGGCAAGTTCGTGAGAACGGTCTGCGAGTGTATGCAGGTGGCGTGTCGGATAGTTAAAGGTTGGTGTAAGGAGAATGGTCTCTCAGTAACCCCAGGGAAGACCGAACTCATTCTCTTCACAAGGAAACGAAATCTAACAGGTTTTATACATCCCATACTCTACCAGACGAGACAGCCTAAGTCAACAAGTCAAATATTTGGGAATTATTTTAGACAGCAAATTGACGTGGAAGGCACACGTTGAACAGGTGGTGAATAAGACAACCGCGATTATGTGGCAACTAAGGAGAACGGTAGGAAGTGGGGTTTAAAACCTTACATGCTCCAGTGGCTGTACACTGCTGTGATAAGACCGAGGATTTCCTACGGATCCGTGGTCTGGTGGCCAGCGGTGGCCAGAGCCACTAATGCCCATAAACTGACCAGGCTGGCTTGTTTGGGTATTACCGGAGCATTGAGAACAACTCCCGGAGCAGCACTGAACATCATCCTGGGGCTGCCGGACCTCCCGATCTGGATTGAGAGAGAGGCAATGGCGGCTCACAAAAGGATGACCGACAGCGGCCTATGGCGAACGGACTACACAGGGAAGGGATATACGCCTATTGCCGCCAAAATGAGTAGGGATCTACCCATCATTGCGACCAAAGGCAATATTCCAGATGGCAGATTAAGACTGAGAAGAAATTTCCAAGTGGAATTTCCATCAAGGGAAGAGTGGCTGTCAGACCAGGTACGTACGCCGAGCGGCGTACACGCATGGTACACTGACGGCTCATGGATGGCTAATACACAGTCATCCGGAGCCGGTGTATACCTAGACAACACTAAATCACGAGCAAGCACTTCGCTGGGGAGATATGCCACTGTTTTCCAGGCGGAGGTGTTAGCTATTTTGAAAGTAGCAACCAAGGCGGAGGTAACAGAAGGTGTAGAGAGTATATATATTTACTCGGACAGTCAAGCCGCTCTCAGGGCGATCCAACGACCCAGGTCAAGCTGTAAGCTAGTTCAGGAATGTAGAGACGTCCTAGATAGATTGGCTGTGCGCAAGGAAGTAAGACTCAGATGGGTTCCAGGGCATAGTGGCATCGAGGGCAACGAACGGGCCGATGAATTGGCAAGACAAGGCTCAATGAGCCACTTCGTCGGTCCAGAACCTGGTCTGGGCTTAAGTAAAAGGCAAATCTCTCAGGAACTAAATAACTGGGCCTGGAACAAGACAAAGCACAATTGGAGAGGAAAAGAAGAATGCAGACAAGCCAAGGAAATGATTCTAAATACTGACGGATCCAGAGCAAGGCGACTGCTAAAAAAGAGCCGAGAGAACATCAGAACAGTAGGTATTCTGACTGGGCATGGAAGCCTAAACAGACATCTGCACCTTATCGGCGTGAGGGACAGCCCACTCTGCCCGAACTGCGGGACAGGGGAGGAGTCATCATACCACTATATAGGAATTTGTGATAGGTGGAGTCGCCTAAGGAGGAAGATACTGGGAGCACCAACATTTGCTCGGGAAGATCGAAAGGATCTGGACTGGGAGGACGTCTACACCTTTATCAAGGTGACGGGCCGTTTCAGTGCGGGCCGGGTGTTGGAAGTAGCCAGGTAGGGGAGGGCGGATCGGGGACGGTGAAAAGGGACTTATAGGTCTACTTACCGGACTTCGGCCTCCCCACCCTTACTGCTACCTATAACGAGTAGATATTTGCAGTATCGCTGGCCTTCGTCATATTTTACTGACGTTGTTTCTTATTAAGGCTTAACGCGTTCATAAAAAAATTATAATTGAATATTTCGGCGTTTGGGGTATTCCTCGCTTGTGCTGTCTGCAAGCCCGTGGTGCCTTATAAATAAAACACACCCCTACTCTTTGACATTAGAGCTAGGACCTAATTTGTACGCTAGGCGACAACTCGTTCTAGCCTACGCATCGACGTACGTAAAATGTATTTAATTTCTAATTCTAAATTCTCAAACTTTAAATATTTCTTTCAATTTGAGATTATTCACTCTCGGTTCCTTCTAAGCTGGAGGAAGGTTTTGCGCCCATTAGAAGGACAGAAAAAGCGTAACACACGTTCAATGGAAAATTTCTACACTTGCTTTCTTTTATTTTTATCCGACCTTAACAAATGTTTTAAATTAACAGTTGGAGAACCAACTTATAAGCAAATAAGAGCAAGTCGAAACATAGACAAAAGAAGCCAATAATTCTGTCAAAAATCAATAAATAAAGTCGAGGGCTAGGAAGTGCTGAACGCTAATAGTTTATTCCGTCATTCGTTCGTCGCGTCGTTCAGAAGAATGTATGGTAAGGAAAGAACAAAACACCACACTTCATAGATGAAATCCACATAAGCCCGTTTACCCGTTTTCATTCCAATACTGCCTTGATTCAGTCAGCCGCCTGTCGGCCCGTCCAAAATTCCATAACCACTCCACCCAAAATATAGTCCATTACGGATACGCTTACGTCATTGGCATCTTGGTCTGCTTAGATTCGATCATTCATTATATAGGCGAAGGCTAACGCATAATAATATAGCATCATATGAAGGATAGGGCCACAGTCACAGATCTCTAGGTGCCTAAGGTGTGAAACTTCAATTAGCTTCCGTTGTGTCTAAAATAAAACCCTAAAGTATAATTTATTAAACATATATATATTTTCACAACTGGTATAACTTATTTATCTTTTTACTAGCAAAATAGTTCTCTACGAACTAAGTGTAAATACAGGGTTGTTCTGTTCATGCGGCTTACAAAGCAAAACTAGCTTTGTATCAAGAAACTATAAAGGTAACTATACACCTCTTTCTAAATCTATTATAATAAAGAGTAAGAAAATATCGATCAAGGTTTTATAAGTAATATTCAGAACGTTCTCAAAAAGATATTATTTCAATCCAAAAAATTAATCCTTAATCATCTCATGATCCTGATAATACATTGATCAACGCTTGGCAATGCAAGCCACATGAAAAGAAATTTAAAGCATTTAAATTGAACCATACAGTGTTTTAATATATTAAATACAAAAATTTCCTATATCTACATAGTAATTATTTCATTATCGTATTTGGTTTAATTAGTATTTCAAAACTACATACTTTAAAACTTAGGAAAATAAGTTACCGCTTTTCATTTTATTATAACAGATGGAATCACCATTAACACATTGTGGTTCTACTCTATATTTGCAGAGAAACTACCAAACGTAAAAATCATTATTGTTATGTAGTTAAATTTTACAATATATCTTAGCGCCTAATATTAAAATTGAGGTTCTTTCAAGATTTCGCAATCAAACATACAATTTAATTTTGAATATTCAAAAATCGAAAATAATACTGTCCCTTTACTAAAAATGCAACCGGATATTTCACCAGGATAGTCTATATCAACGCTTTTTTTCGAATATATTTCGAATATGGAATATATAATGGCCAGAAATAGAAACATTCTAAACCTATATAACAATAAATTATCCGCACATTTTGCTACAATATTATTATCTAGACTTTCAAAGTGTTATTATTGCCATTTCCTTCATTATAAGAAATCCATAACTTAATTTGATTTTGCAAGTCTTCCTTAGCCTATATTTGGGATATTTAGGATTCTTAGTGAATTGTAAAGGAATATAAGTATAAGTAGTGGGTCCATATCACCAAAGAAATATACATATCATAAGAGGCAACTTTTGCTTTATTATATGGCAACAAAAAATGTAAATAAAAAGTTCATATTGTTTAGAGATACAATTTTTTAATCACTTTCTAATCTGTACACTTTTCTTCTGTACACCGCGCAAATTTCGAACAGCACGGATTTTTGCAGTTCTCTGCAGTCTTACCATATAAAATGCAAAACTAAAAACAACTCTAAATATAATAAAAAAGACACAAAAACCAAGACTGAAACCCCAATACCTTCTTAATCTCGAGCATGTCCAATAATGGCCAATATGTACATGAAAATATTGACAATGTCCAGGTATAAGTTTAAAGCAGCAAAAACATATTCTTCAGGGGAAATACTATACTTATGCTTACCTCCCATCATCAATTGGGTGTCATAAATCAAGTAGACAGAGAAAATTAAGGCTCCCAGTGAAGCATATACCAATTGAACGATCTTATTGTGGACAAATATTGCGACTATTCCGAATACAAGGAGAATGATAACGGCGACTAACAGAATACCACCCATCATAGTGAAATCGTATTTTGTTTGGAATGCGAACAAGGTCAAAGCAAGACATACTGCCGCTGTTATACCTACGGCCATCAACACAGCATCTTGCTTATAGGTGCTGGCACTCACGCCTAACAAGAACCCTTCAGCAATAGTGAAAATAAACAACATCACGTAATTCATAGGAGCCTTTCTTCTAACCTCTCCACAGCAAGCCAAGGTAAGCATCGAGACGATCATGACCACAAGGGCTATGATAAATAAACTTGGTGTTCGTTGCACGAAGTCTCTAGTCTTGGGTTCATAGCACAAGAGTCCGATGAAGGCCATGGTAATGGCGAGCTGCACCATCAAGATGGAGTAGACTTTTCGGATAAAACCTCGTCGAATGGATTGGTCGGAAAAGTCATACCCTTTAACTTCGGGATCTTCGGCGCTATAGCCTCCATAGCCTGGAAATGACAAATTGTATTATGTAAATAAAATACCACCGATAAAAACGTTTGAGAACTGATTCTTAAAACCGGGTCCACACGGGTGTAATGTAACGCGAATTCGTTTGAATGAGACTGCGAGCATTTCGCGCACAGTTCGAGGTGCTCGAAGCGAAGTAGGTTTTTTTTAACACAAATAGATTTGCGTTAAGATTCAATATACGATATACGTTTGGACGTAGTTCGCGTTAGTTGATAAAACTGGCGTAAAATAGATACTATACAACATGTGGACTGAGAAGACATATTTTGAGTTAACAGATTTATGCAAAGAAATAATACCAGTATTATATAAAATTCAAGGAACCGCATATTTTAGAAATGAAGACGGAATGAAAGTGTTGATTCTGTTGTACTAGAAGCAGAAGAATGATTTAAACATTTTAACAAATAAACTAACTAACTAAAATTCGCCTTATATCATCTTACATTACTCGTTACGTTACACACATCCGGATTCGTCTTAAGATAGAAAGTTATTTGTAGAGACCGACCGAAAACCGTTTTTTATTTTCGGCCGAAACCGAAAACGAAATGCGGCATAAAGTACTTTTTCGGCCGAAAACCGAAACCGAAAACGAAATTCGGAATAAAGTTCCTTTTCGGCCGAAACCCGAAACCGAAATTCGTTGTATAATCCAAAATGAAAAAGAAAACAAATTTCAAATTTCTGTTGTCACAATTTGTAGAAATTTCAGGTAAAAACCAATGAGATTAGAAATAAAATATCAGGAAAGGAACCACGTGCTTCTTCACTTCTCCAAATAGAAATCAAATATCAAATCTCATTTTCATTTTGCCTTCTAGCAAATACCTCGTCATTGGTCATAAATAGCTTATTCGATTTGCATTCGCTTTATTATTATCATTGTATTCCTCGAAGTTTGACGATCATCCCCAACATGGTGCATGGTGCAGCGGCAGCTGCAGCGTAGCAGTCCCAATCAAAAGCGGATAAAGAAAGCTTGCGAAACACATTCCGACGCCTGACGAGTCCTGGGCTTGCGCGCGTTTCACGAACATATTTCTGAGAAACAGATGTCTTTACGGTTCTGTAAACTGCTTTCAGCAGGTCTCGTGGTGCACTCGTCAGATTCTGTGCTTGCGTTTGGGATGGCCCGGGTTCGATTTTCGTCGGTACCAAGACATGCTTTTGATATATTTTTAAAGTTATGTTTGTTTCTTTTTTTAAATTTGGGTGTTTGTGTTAGTTTTGTTTGGTTGCGCCCCGGAGACAGCGAAGCGACCGGAGGGCATTGCATGACTTGAAAAAAATACAAATGTAAATATTAAACAACGCATGTTTGTGATGCGCGCGCAAGCCCTGGATTCTCAGGCGTGGGACTGTGTTTCGTAAGCTGTCTGTAACTGCTCGTGTCCAATCATCCTGGTCACATACCACCAAAGGTTGTTTGTTTGTTTCTAGTGCCCCCTTTCGGGAAACGGTTGGCTTTGCTGCAAGGGAAGCCGCCAGCACACCCTCTTCCGGCGCTTAGGCAGAGCTATCCTTCTGCTGGCGTTAGACGTTATTCCACTTTGATGGGCCTATTTGGTAGGAACCTCCAGTAAGACGGTCCTGTGCCCCTGGTGATTACCGACTTTTGGACAAAACTATAACCTATTGCAGGCACAGATAAAAAATGGTCCCACGAGAACATCCGGTTCCCCCCGGCTGGACGCCATACTTTTACTGCCTAACACTCTGAACGTCACAGACGGACGTTGGCCAAGACGTCCTATTCTTCCGCGGGGACACCAAGCGGTCCCTGCACAATTGCCACGTGTTACCCAAAATGGCGACAAGAGAGCCGCGACCCGACACGTGCTGACTCAACCAGAACGAAGCGGTAGTGACCACCTAAAGGTGTTATGTGAACCTGGTGAGCCAGCAAGAGTGACACAAGCGACGAGACCACCAATAATTTTTTTCGACTTCGTGGCCGAGAATTTTTTTCGCCGAAAACCGAAAAGGAAATTCGGTCGGTCTCTAGTTATTTGGTATAGTGCAATGATACGTCATCTTGATCATATGTCTAAAATACATTGCAATTAATGGTTGGTATATGCTAAAAAAATTATATTTTGTCTACTAAATCCAACTGATAGAAATAGGGTCTATTATAATTAAAATTCTGATTAGGTACAGGGTGTCCCATTTTCGATGATATTGCGGGGTATCTCACTTACGAGTAAAGATAGAGAGTTGCGGTTTTCGCAATACTGTGCTACTTTTTTGTGAAAAGAACGATGGTATAAACAAAATTTTCATAGCCCGCTTCGTTTCTGAGATACAGGGCGAAATTGAAAATAATGCATTTTGGGACCCCCCTCGTATCTCCGTTATCCTTTAACATATCGCAAAGCTAAAAACTTGCTCTTATATACTTTTTTACGTAGAACCCAGTGGCGTAGTCAGATTTTTGCTGTGAGCTGTCAATTTTTAGCTATAAATCAAACTTATGTTTTTTTTAATGGAACACCTGGGATATTTTTCATTCGTTTGAATGGAAATTTTATAAGCTTTTCAAAAATATATAATACATGATATGTATTTTAAATAATAAGCCTAAAATTCATAATTTCACAAAATGTATCTCTATACAACACTCTTGATGAGTATAGTATAAGCATTATCTTTTAAACAACATTCTAAGTATTAGTAGGCAGAGATTATCAGAGCAATGGAATGATCATTTTTTTATTCGCAAGACCTGTCAGTGGCAAAATTTATATTTTCTGTCTAATATTGTATTTTTTACGATGGTTGAAAACGAAAATTATGAATATTTTGAAACATATGACATGTTAGTCTGCTTTATACAGAGCAATGAAAACTCCCGTGAAGCTTCTCAACTATTATTCAATATGTTTGTTTGAATATTTATTTACCTTTTGACTTATTTGGGTTTATTTTTTATTTAAATGGAAGACAACCTGGTCATTTAATGTTTTCCAGAATAAAGAGAACATGGAACGTTTATCCGGCCCCTACCAAAGACGTATAATAAGGAAAATCGCGGTAAGGTCGGAGGCAACGTTCCTTGTTCTACCAATTTTTTTCTTTATTTCGGAATACATTAAAAGATCAGGATGCCTTCTTTCGGAATATCTATAAATTAAAATGATACTTAAAAAATAAACCCAAATAAGTCAAAAGGTAAATAAATATTCAAACACACTTATTGGAATATAGCTGAGAAGCTTCACGGAAGTTTTCATTGCTCTGTATAAAGCAGACTAACATGTCATATTTATCAAAATATTGATAATTTTCTTTTTGAGCCATCGTAAAAAATACAATACGTATTACACAGAAAATATAAATTTTGCCACTGAACTTGCCAATAAAAAATTACCATTTCATTGTTCTTAATAGTCTCTGCCTGCTAATACTTATACCGTTGTTTAAAAGACAATGCTTATACTATACTCATCAAGAGTGTCGTATAGGGACACATTTTGTGAAATTATGGATTTTAGGCTATATTACCGAGAATACTAAACTGTATTGTTTTCGGCTTATTATTTAAAATACATATCATGTATTATATATTTTTACAAAGCTTATAAAATTTCCATTCAAACGAAAGAAAAATATACAGGGTGTTACATTAAAAAAAATACAAGAGTATCATATCGAGGCACATTTTGTGAAATTATGAATTTTAGGCTTATTATTTAAAATACATATAATGTATTATATATTTTTATAAAGCTTATAACATTTTCAATTAAACGAAAGAAAAATATACAGGGTGTTCCATTTAAAAAAACATAAGTTTGATTTATAGCTAAAAATCGACAGCTCACAGTAAAAAATCTGATCACGCCACTGGATTCTACGTCAAAAACTGTATAAGAGCAATTTTTTAGCTTTGCGATATGTTATAGGATAACGGAGATACGAGGGGGGTCCCAAAATGCATTATTTTAAATTTCGCCCTGTATCTCAGAAACGAAGCGGGCTATGAAAATTTTGTTTATACCATCGTTCTTTTCACAAAAAAGTAGCACAGTATTCCGAAAACAGCAACTCTCTATCTTTACTCGTAAGTGAGATACCCCGTAATATCATCGAAAATGGGACATTGAAACACTATCAAATTTTTCAAAATGCTGGCAATATCGTAATACTCCGTTGATTCTGATACGTACAGTGACGGCAAATTAATTGGAAACGATATCTTATGATAATTTTAATTGTTCCTACCAAGAAATTGGTTTGAGACATTTTGAATATTATATCATTGTTACTATTATTAGGACGTGCATCTATTATTTTCACATTAGACAAAATTATAAGTTTAAAAAATAGTTTATTCACTATATTATTTGAAAAAACTACATTTTTAAGCGCCAAACTAATTGGAAACGTATTATTGCTAAGTCAACATTTTCTAATAACACATAACTTTTTATCTCAATCGAATAACTAGTATTTAGCTGGATAACGAGTTACGTTAAAACACCTCTTAGGCATGGAGTATATTAGACGTCTTCAAGTTTAGTGGAATACAGGTCCAAGCCCAAGCGTCTCACATTGATGGATGATCAAGGTTAATGAGCGCAAAACGCAGACCATACTCCTCCAGAGGAGAAGAATGGCTGCTGGACCGCACTTACGGATAAGTAACACGAAAGTCAAATACCTTTCTTTCTTTTTTATGGCAGTGACACACACATAATACACACCTTGGAGTGCACCTGGACCGTGGTGGCTTGACATGGAAAAGATACATCCAAGCGGCAAAAGAAAAGACCAAGCGAGCAATGGCTATGCTAAATCCCATGCTGGGAAGACAGCCAAATGTCACTGAAGACTAACCTCACTTTGATAAAGATGATAACTAGGCCTCAACTGACGAATGGTTCCACAGCTTGGGGATACGCAGCGAAATCCAGCATAAAATTGCTCACAGGAACAGAGAACAAACAAGCTACTCAGGATGGCAGCTGGCGGTTCTTTAGAAATGCTCACCTACAATGGCAACCACTAGAAGACTTTATAGTCAATAAGGCTGAGCGCGTATTCATAAGAGCAGAGAACCATGCCGATGAAGAACTAAGGCAAGCAGTAGATTACAATCCAGACGATATCCCAGGAAGAAGACGCAGATGGACAGAAGATCTAGAAGTCCACTTGTGTGACCGCTCAATCACGACCAGTGCTAATTAGCACAGCGCAGGAGTGGAGTAACATCCATTTGTGCTCCCTACAACTCATCGAGGGAAAGACGACACAACAATCTACGAGAGGTGTGATCTAGCAATCATAGAGGCATCTCCAATAAGAAGACTGAGGATTTTATGGGAGCCAATCCCGGAAATCTCGTCTCACACCTGCAGTAGAGACCACCTGGGTTAAATCACAGGCCGGAACATAGCTGAGTTTTTAGTGGGTATGCCAATGGTGAGTCCCACACTATCCCCTAGCGGGGTGTGCGCCAAAAAAACATTTTCTCAGAACAAAAAAAAAACCTCGAATACTTCGTCGACATATTGGAAAGTTCATGTTGCGTTAAGATCTGAGTTACAAGATGGCCAAACATCTACATGATTATCCTGTAACCAAGCAGTGACCCTCCTGGCAGAATGCTTTGGATCATTATCGTGTTGGTTGGAATTTTCAACGTACTGATAAATGTTCTTCTGCAAATGCTTGCATGATCCCAGTATCTTAACGTATTCATATTGATCCATGATACCAGTTATTTCTATACAGTTAAGAGTAGCAGCCCCATACTATATCTTGGACTTATCCACATCATATCTGCTTCCATTGTTAGACACTCCAAGGAAGGCGTTACCTAGCAAATTCCAAACCACTGCTTAGATTCGCTTCGGTAAAGATGAGGCTTCTTCCTTCGTACTCTGTCAAAAAATTGTACCGCGTTCAAAAGGTTGCAAACCCTTTGAACACTAAGTTCCCTTCGATTTTCAACAAAAACTTCTTTCCAAATGTCAACTGATGATTTGTTAGGGTCTCGATAGAAATGCTAACAATTCGATGATCTGTTACCACACTCGTTTTTCTGGGATGTCGCTTCCTAGGAACAGTTTAGTCGATCCATGAACTCTAACATGATGAACAGAATTAAACACGGCCTTTTAGGAACGATTATCCGTTTCTGCAATACTTTGATACGAATACCCTTTCCTATGAAGGTTAATAATTACTTGTCGTTCATTTTCGTTACAGTTGTTTTGCGAACGCATATTTGCGGAAATTCGAAGGATAATTATTAACATTAAATTATTGATAGGAATGAAAGTTGACAACCCACTACGGCTCTATGGTAACGATTGTTAATTTTAATATAGATCTACTTTAGCGCTTCCAATCAGTTTGCCGTTTAAAAATGTAAATTTTCGAATAAACTAGTGAATAAACAATTTTTTGAACTTATAATTTTGTTTAATGTGAAAACAATAGAAATACACCTTAACAATAGTAAGAATGATATAATATTCGAAATATCTTAAACTAATTTCTTAATACCAACAATTAAAATTATCGTAAGCTATCGTTTCAATTAGTTTGCCGTCACTGCCTAAAATACTAATGTCAAACCAACAAAAGCAAACTAAATTCCAAACTATCTCAGCGCCAGAACAAGAAGCCCCGAATTGATACTTATTTATTGTTAGAGAAATAAATAAATTATAATACAAAAGCAAAGTTTACTTCGTTTTTCTACATCACCTAAAATAAAACCAAATACCAGTAAACATAATGGCACGAATACATTAGTAGTTAGTATAAATCACTGCACACGCTAGAGGCCTCCCTCCTTCTCTCTTCCTCTCTCACACTATGTGACGCCATATTGAAATCAAAATTTCAAATATTCAACGTTAAACAGGGAATTATTTTAGGATATGCTATTTGCACCGAATTGGAAACTTACCATATTACCAGTAAAAAATAATGAAAAAAAAAACTATTTTATGAATGTTTTGCTGGCGCAACAAAAGTATCAGATCTTTCTTATTTTGTGTTAAATATCACAAACACAAGCATTGGCGCCTCGCCAGATGAGGCAACTGAGGCGCCTCCCCACCGATAATTGCTACCTATACCTATTTTTTAAACCGACCAAAATTCTTTTAACAATACTATAAATTATATTAATTTTGTAGGTTGATATTGTCATTCAATCATAAAAAATGCAAAGGTAATTACTTTTACGTCCGACTGTACAACCGCCTGGGTTTGCAGGTATTACCCTTGATGCTTACCGCACCGCAAAATTCTCCTTCGCAACTAAACTACTGAGACTGAGCCGACACGAGAATCGCCTAATTCCGAACTAATTCAATGATTGCAATGATACATCACATGTATCAATGGGAGGCAGCGTTAGCCGCTGGGGCATTTCTTTTATGCGAATTAACTGCGTTTTGAGGCGACAAAGGTTTCGCTGATACCACGCGTTATTGCCAAATGGGGCTTGAACACTGGATGGATGCAAATGTTTTTGTTCTTTTACGCTTTTAATCGTTGAATTAAAAAATAAATTAACTTGGTAACCTAAAATATATCAATATTTTCATTTGACTTTATAATCCATTTAATCACTGTATACTGATGACTGATGAATTAAGATTACATTGAGAGATAGAATCTCATTAATTAAGAAAATAATGTGGTTATTAAGTTTTGGTATTGGCACCCACGCAAGTTAACTTCACGGACGAACACAGTCAAACATGACGTTGAATTTATTGAATTGACGAGATGACAGTTATTCAGTATTAGTGAAGAGTGCCGCTGTCGGCTGTTGTAGGTTTTTCTTAGCACTGTTGGCTTGGCTGACTTTACTCGGTTTCCGACTTCGTTTTTATCGCATTTACTGCACCTTGTGGTTTTTAGTCTAGTGTTGTGATGTTTTAGTGTAATAAAAAGTACCCGTTTAATGTTTGTATTTTCCGAGGTGTCTTCTAGACCCAGACTACGATACGAATCCTGTGCACGATACCGTTATATTCCTTCTGGAAACCCAGTTTTGCAGAAGGCAGGAGGATGAAAAAAGAGAGGTCTTACAAAGAAACAGACCTACCCCCTAGATAAGTGGTTTAACTGATGACAATTATCCACCCATAGTGTAAGGCAGATCTGTCTGGATGCCTTCATGCGAAAAAATATAAGGATTCAAAGAAATAAAAAAAAAATCAATATCCCTATTAATTTTTGGGTAATTTATATATTACTTTGAATTAATCGGAGTGGATGCTTCAAACTGACGTTCTTTGTTAGCAGTTGAAGTTACAAACGACTCTGCTAATTAACTTTGTCGTCTTTCTTTACTTATGCCACCTAACCTTTTTGTGTTTTCTGAGATGGAGCTGGAATACTGGCACAGCGACGGATTTTAAAATGGATATTATTTTTAAGTAAAATGAGGGCATATTTAATAAATCAGCGTATCATCGTTATGAGTGTATGGGGAATCTATTGAGATAATAAAAAAAACCTAAACAGAAGTAACAAATTTATGCCACAGGACACAGTCATTACTTTCTAATGCTAATTTTGAAAATTAGGCTTTCATGTCCTGAACCATATATTATGAAACCATCCATAATTTAATATGTAGAAGCACATTCGACATCCAGGATATTGGTCGAAGTGATCACCGTGAATAGTTACCTTTGTACTTTACAACTTGCCCGGTCTTTTCGAATGATAATTATTGTTTATTGATGTTATAGTTGATCAAATTTCCTAATAGGGTATGTAAATCTTAGCCATACATTTTAAGCACTTTTAATTTAGAATCAAGTTATTAGTTTTGAATATCCTTGCATACCAAATAATTTATCGGCGACGCACACCCGTTAAAATTAGCTTAAATTTAAAAAAAAAGAAAAGGAATGCGCATACAGCATAAAAACATCATCACACACAGTTCGAAAAAAACATTATACATAGACATTCATATAACTAATTGAAACTTCAATCACAAAATATTTCGCAGTAATAGAATGTCTAACATGGTGGCGAAAAGTTGAAATAAAATAAGTGTAAAAGAAAATAAATTCTCACTTAAACCTTAAACGTTTTGAAAGGCAATAATCTAATGTTAGGCGTTGAGAATTTTGTTAAATAAATTGACTCCTTTTGAATCCTCCATATGTTAAGTTTATGTTTTCCTTTTAGCTTGCTTCCTAGCTCTGAATATTCATTGACTATACTCTTTTATGCGTAGATTCCGCAAAGACCACAAGTGAGAAAAGCTAAAGCTCCAATGTTAGGCGAATGTATCCATTCTGTTGTTAGTAACAAAAATGACCTTCAGTGGTGAGAAAGAGTTTCTTAAGAAGTTTTGGGAAATGGTTAACCTAATCTCCTCCTCCTTTTCATACTCTACTAGCACTTTCAAATATAATAATATTTCGATAGATATGTTTTATTAGTTTGTTTCCAAACAATTAAGTACGTTTTAGATATATTCATTTATTTACAAAATTATGCACGCGTACTTATCCCAGCATAAAGCACAAGTAATCCCGCTGTCGCCAGAACAAAGTAATATTATTTAATCGTTTATTTCAGTTAATAAGTCATGATTATGAAGATAGCATGCATTTAAACGTGAAGTTAACCCAAGCTAACCAAAACCAACCCAAGCTTAAGTAACAATCATAAAAATATCGTGGACATTAACCTATACTAAATTCTAATGAAAGGTCAAATAGGTAGGTATTGCAACAAAAGCTCGTAGCCAAATTATAAAATGTTTGGGAGAACCCAACTTTCACCTACTAAAGTGAAAATTGTCGCTACATTCAGAATGCTTAAATGAAGTAAGTTGATATTTTTTCAAATTTCAAACATTTTCTGCATTAATGAAGTAAAATTAGCTCAAAAACGATGATAATTGATAATAATTTACCATTACACTATGTATAACTCTATTTACTGAGCCTTGGAACTATTCAAACACACCACAGAACTCTCACCTCCAATTTCATACTATTCATATCTGCCAAACTATGGAACCTAAAATCGTGCAGTTTTGCTGGCGGTACGAGCACTAATCGGAATGAGCCAAAAAATCCCATTAGTGAAATTTTATTGGTCTACAACATAGTTTTATCCAACGGATTCTTGGGTTAGAGGTCGATGGTTTATCCACAATACCTAAACAGAATCTCTGCGCTCGATGCGCGTTTCGCAAACCATGTTAGCATCATCACATGATTAAAAGTAAACTTATAATCTACCTAATTCTAATTTTGTTAACTGCCTGCTTAATCAAGCGAAATCAAAAAGAACCTATGCTGTGAACTACCTTGGCTAGGCTTCATTAACCAGTACAATGGTTAAAGCTAAACTGATTTCAATACTAACTTAATAGATAGACTAATTAATAGGCATGCGGTTAAAAAAAACTGTTCGTGAGTCCACTTCTTTCGTTAATCAGGATGAAAATACAAAATGTGTTGCGATATCATACAATTCTCAGTATATTAGAGGACTCTCAACACGTTTTTAAGAACATGGGTTTAAAATTAGTATATCAAACTCCGTAAGAGGAACCACAAACCAGATTCAAATAACACATAAGTAGCTCATTTAAAATATGGCAGGCCAGAAAAATCAAGTGTTGCCGAGCATCACAAAATAACAACAACTACAAATTTAAAATTAACCCGCAGCATATCTGATAAGAGATTATGAAGCATACGAAAGTATGAAAATTATTAAATGTAAGAATAGTTTAATAGAGATAGAGAGCCTATCATACCCCATATAGTTCCCTTGATGAAGTAGGTAATGCTCGTTTCAAAATTACAGAAAGTAACTAAAAATCTATAGTTGGTATTAAGGGGCAAACTAGTTTACATGCGATGAATACACAGGGTTATTAACTATATATAAAGGTTATTATAGACAGGTGTGTGATCAATAATATTTATATGAAACGAATAACCAAATAAGGTTGCAAAATTAGAACCTTTCTCGGCTGTTCGGGTTATTAACTTTTTTGCTGTTTTATGAAAAGAACTATATAGGTAAATCATCAGTTTAGCTTTAACCAGTGTACTGGTTGATGAAGCGAAACAAAGTTCCCAAAATAGGTACTTTTTGGTTTCGATTGATCAAGCAGGTCAGTTAAGAAAATTAGAGTTAGGCAGCTTATAAGTTTACTTTTAATCATCTCTTGATGATGCTAACATGGTTACGGAAATGCGCGTCAAGTTCAAAAATTCTGTTTGGGTATTCTCGATAAATCTTTGTTTTAGTACATTTTGCCGAAGGTTCCAAACCTCAACTTAGTCAATTTCATTGCATTTTTTTAAATTGCGGGTAAGTTTCAGATACATACTTTAAAGTTCCAATAAAAAATCTGTTTGGGGTGTACTTGAAAAGGTCCAAGATTCGGCTAAAACAGCACGATTCTAGGTGATATTAGACGATGGACTGGGTATGAAATTAGGGGGTGAGACCCAGATGCATACGTGGGTGTTCCGATCTAAAACTTGAGAATCTTAGGGTCTGCTTGAATATTTCCAAGGTTCGGGCAAGACAGCATGATTGTAGATATCATAGTTTTGGCAGGTATGAAGAGTATAAAATTGAGGGTGAGACTTCCAGATACATACGTAGGAGTTCTGGAGTGTGCCTGAATATTTGCAAGGTTCAATCAAAACACAGCACATTTCCAGCTGTCACAGTTTGGCAAATATCAATAGTATTAGTGGGATGTCAGGCTCAGTCAAAACAGCACGATTCTCGGTGCCATAGTTTAGAAGATAGATATAATGTAACACTACATTATTATAGTGTTTTTGAACTACTTTTAACAGAACTCTTTTTTAAAATTCCAAAACACGTGAGCTTTCAAAAACTACATATACATACTTAATACATATTTAAATCAAGGAGAGGGGACCTCTCGAACAGAATTATTAAAACCTAGCAAGGAATTCTAGAACTCTTTTATATTAAAGGAAGATACCTAATTGCCCTAAAATCAAAGAAAAAACTATTTTGGGGGCCAAGTTCACAAACTGAAGCACCACAATTAAAATGATTTTTGTAGTACAAACTGTATAATAAAATATTTACTTTATTAATTAATGGGGTACTGAAAATTGTTGTTTTTATGTGGAACATTTTTATTATCAACGTTCAAAAGAGCATTGCTGATTATTATTATTAACCTCTACTTTTGTCTCGTTGCTTAATGCGTTTTTTTCCGAAGGCATATTTTTAAATGTTATTTCGGCTACCGTTCCTGTCAGCCGATTGACTTCTCCGAGCCGAGTAGATGATTTCCACAAATTCACTACGGAACTCTTAACTTTAGAATGCATTGGATTTTCTCGCAACATCAAGATAAACCGTATTTTGAATCTGCCGCGTATTCAAGAAAGTAACTGGCAGCGTAACTCTTCTATTGATGTAATTTTAGCTAAGTCATTTGATTAGTTTAGAACGTTTTCAAGGAATTCGTATCTGTTCTGCTTTTTTTCTGACTAATGAATGGATCGAGATAGGCAATGCAAATATTAAAGTGAGTAAGCAAACTATTTTGGTCAATAAGGCTTTAATTTCAACATTGAAATGCAAAAATATGTATTGTTCAATTTATGAAAGCACTGTCAGTGTTATTAAATGATTCATGTCACATAAAAACACAAATCTAAGTAATGTGCCAATTATGATAAAATTTCTTTTCAACTAATTTGTATGGTAATCGGCAGAGGTGTCAGTTGTAGACACGGACCGCTTCAGATCAATAACTGATAAGTATATAACTTTTGACCAAAAAATAATTACACCCACACAACCTAATGGACAAAGCCTTAAAATACGTACAAAGAATCGCACTAGCTGCGGCAAGAGGCAAATTTTCCACGTGTTGCCTTGCTTTATAAGGCTTCGGGGAAGCCACCTCAACTCTGTTTAATAGATCCCGCAACTAGTTTATCTCCCGCGCATTTTACCTTCATAAGGACGTACCCAGGCAGGTCAATTAAAATTTCTACATTGTAGGATATGATGAAAAATAAGGTATCACTGTTGTTGTAGCAGCCACCTATGCTGGTACTAACATAATATGCCAAAATCCATATTTCCTCAAAATGCAAAATGGGAATAGCGGAAACGGGTGGGATATGTGGTGCATTTTTTAAGTATATAACCTATATACAGGCAGTAGCGTGTCGTGGGTCGAAGGGCGAAGGGGGCAAACGGGGAAAAGGGCGCCGCCGGAAAAATTTCGGGGTGCCACGCCCAATTTTCGCCCAAAAGTCATTAAAATCGTTAAAAACCAAAAAGGTCGTGGGGTGACCAATATATTAAATATTCAAGAATCAGGCGAATAGGGAAACTAATAAAAAACATAAACATGACGATGAATGTTATTTACATTAAATCAAATAAAGGATTCAATAATTAAAAATTCTAATTATGTAATTGTAATAAGTATATAGTTATTTCGTTTTTAAATAAAAATATATAAAATATTTCAATATTTACCTACTTATTTTTAATAATTAACAGCACCCTTTATCGCTTGACCGCACTGATCTATACAAATGGATCAGCATAATGCATGTGTCATCTGAAGAGAAATTGATTACGCGTGGGCGAAAAAATGTGTTTGTGCGCACGATTCCCAGTCATAATTTTTGATACCTCGGCATTACTGATCAAGCGCAATAACACTCAATCCGTCAGTCAAGTGTCGAAACCGCCAGCTGTTCAGCCATGCGGTCGATTACTGTTGATTTTCCAGGCCCGTATCGAGCTCGTAGTTTCGTAAAGTAGAATCGAATTAGTATCGATTAACGGTAAACCGGGCAAACGTAATCTACGGCCTACCCCCAAGCTACGCCATTCGCTATTTGTTTTTGTTCCGTTGAGATGTGGTTTGGTTAGTTTAGTTTGCTTTGAAAGCCTTCCAAGTGAGTAAGGAGTGAGACTGCTTTTTAGCTTATTGATTGAGTGATCAATTACTGATCATTACATTATGAGTATGCATACTTGTAGATATGGTTAATCTTTGTCGAAGCAAAGGCGCTATCCCGGGAATCTCCTATTTTCAGTATGTATTAATAGTATAGGTATTAGTATTATTAAGGCGTAAACATCTAAAATATCTCTAAATAACCCTGCAATAAGCTGTATGACGTGATTTTCTAGTAGGGTTGATATCATGATAAGAGTTTTAAGATCCTTTACAGGCCTAGGCCACTATGTGAAAATCGGCCTCTCCTATTGGTCGATCTATCTAGAAACGATCCGCCTACAAAATAACAGCTGATCAGTTAACCTCGTGTTTTTAAGAAGCGTCTAGACATCAGGCGTAATTTTCGATGCGGCGAAACAAATCCACGTCTAAACTTCTGCCTACAAAATAACAGTTGATCAGTTAGCCAGATTTCAGTTTAAAGTGCACTTGTGAATGAGAGGCGCGTGATTGGCTAGGTACGTGAGGTGACGCATGTCTCCGCGCTGCACCCAGTTGTTTGCAAGTCAGCAGATGGTCTAGGGGTCTGTATGGTTGGCCTTCATTTCGGCGATCCGGGTTCATATCCCGTCGGTTTTGATTTTTTAAAAGTAAACAGTTTTTTCTTGATTTTTGGGTTTTTCTTGGGTATTGCTTGGGTTATTAGCACTTGGTTAGTTTCCTTTTCTTGAGCCCCGGAGCGAACGAAGCGTGCGGAGGGCCATATACTTGCCAATTGCAGGTCTTTAAATCCCATGCATTCACAAGTGCACTACGAACTGAAATATCGCAATCAGTTAACCTCATATTTTAAGAAGCGTCTATCAAGTGTAATTTTCGATGCGGCGAAACGAATCCATGTATCTACGTTCTAGCAAAACTTCTACAACGCCTCGTTGGTGTAGTAGGCAGAGTGCTTGCCTGTCATTCCTGCGCTGCGGGTTCGATTCCCGTCGGTCGCGACAGATGTTTTGTTTATTGTTTTCTATTAACTTACCTTCTTTTCTTAATTTTCTGTTAGTTTGGGTTAGTTTTGGTTAGCACTTGGTTAGTTATTGTTGATTGAGCCCCGTAGCGAGCGAAGCGAGCGGAGGGTCATGCAAAGCCATAATAATACCTATTATTCGTTTCGCTGCATCGAAAATTACGCCTGATCTCTAGACGCTTGTGTATTTTATTCTGTTTTGTCTGGTATTTGCTTTTAAGGCGCCAAAAGAACCCAATGAACACATATATATTCATCCATGGTATTTATATATGATTTGCTCAAATGATTTAGGCAATATATGGCGCAAACTTAGTTTTTCATTGAGATTTTTACCAAATAACAATGTTTGTGCAAGTGATTGATGAGAGTTGTCTTCCAAGTGAATTTAGTAATGTACTATGTACTGAAGAAGTTTTGATACAAAAATCAAAATTATTACACCAAAATAAATTTATAAGTACGGACCTGCTCACGTTCTCGAATTACAATAAGCATTGTTACAGTGCGCAAACGCAATCATCCCGAGATTTGCTAGAGTTTGTTTACATTTTGACGTCGTAAATTAGCCATTTCGGTGAAGGGTTATTGCTTATCCATTGTATAGATCAGTGCTTGACCGTCTGTTATTAAATATATAAATAATTTATTAATTACATAAATCCAAAAAACGACAAACGCAACTAACAACCGAATACGGAACTAATTGACTAACCCAAAATACCCAAATAAAATACATTCTTTATCCGCCCGTCCGTATTACCACGTTAATGAATAATAATGAGATTATTTAGGTTTTTCAGAAAAATAATTTTTAAAACCTGACAAAAAACTGCCGAATTTTTTTAACGCAAAATTAATTTACACATCAAGTTCTGGGAAGGGGGTGGCAATTACCCCCTCTACTCACCCCACCCCCCGTGTTTACGCCTTTCATGGCAGCGTGAAGCGCTGGAGGAGAAAAATTTCGGCGGGTGCCAGATGCCACACTCCAAAACATTTATTTGACCCTCTATATTATAATAGTTTTTGACTAATTTTGACTCATTCTTTCGACTGATGAAGTAAGATTTTCGAATTTTATTAAATTATTACGAATTTAATATTAAATAATTTTGTACACTACCTATTATAACGAATATTGCCAATATTATTTTCTAGAAGAGTGAGAAGGGACAAGGGACATTACATTACAAAAAATAAATAATTATGTATTATTTATTTACAAAAAATAGTGCATTAAATAAAAACTGGAACATGTAATATGATACATACAAAAAATAATTATAGCGCCAACCGTCTGGTTTTTACAGATTTGAGATAATTAAATTAATTCGTGAAGCATGGGGCGCCCGGTCACCTAGAGGCAGAAGGGCGGAGGGGGCATTCGCCCCCTTTGGCCCCCTATACGACACGCCACTGGCCATAATATATCCAAAAATGATAAAAAATCCTTTGAAAATAAAAGGTCATCAAGCATTAAAAAAGGATCCTATTTACCTTGGCCCACAAGATATGGTTTTATCAAAATTAAGGTATCAATTTTAATTTTGTGACTTAATGGTCAATATTCCGAATCCTTTCAAATCTTTTTTTGCCCATTTTTACATCTTTATTTCATTTGGCCGATTTTTGCAACGACTTGAAATACATTGGTTTTGAAATATACTCCCTTTTCTGTACGCCACTGATAATCCTAATACCTAAGGCCATAACATATCAAAAAATGATAAAAAATCTTTTGAAAATAAAAAAGTCATTAAGCATTAAAGAGGGTTCCAATTTAATTTTGCCCACAGTGTATAGGATTTTTTCTAAATTTCACTACCCTAATTTCAATGAACAATAATCATTGATAAATTCCTAGCAAAATAATTTAGTGAAGACTTCACCTAATTGACAACACATAGTCCCACACCTTTAAATAAAATTAAAACCGATGAATGAACTTGGCATATGGAGCAATTGAGAAATCGAGTGCAGGGATCTTTTGTTAGACATAACACGATATTTTCGATATTAGTCGCCATAGTCTCTTGATTATTGCCATTCCATCTAATAAGTGTGAGTCCAGAAGAACTGTCTTTCAAAATATGGACAGCGTCACGATTTTGTTTTTTTTAAGTCTTCTAAGGGGGCCTTTTCTATGTGATCGGACCCAACAGTACCAATACATTTGATACTATTTCTTTTCAAATTTTCTAACAATGGAAAAGAGTGGAAGAAATTGTCTAAACACAATTTCTCTGTCACACTTGAACCCAAACTTTTTCTTCTGGAAAAAAATATGTTCTGTTCATCGAAGATTTTTTGTGCAATGGTAGGTACAGAGGTTTTGTCAATTTTAATTTTCCAACTTTATTGGCCAATATTTCTTCATTCCAAATTACTTTTTGGCATCCCAATTTTTATCAAGAAATCAAATTTGATGAAACTTAGCTTTGTCAATTTTGAACCTTTTAGCAAGTGGCATGTCATCCTCTTCTTTACTCGAAGTCGAAGCATTAACACTGGCAACTTTATTTATAAGCTCATAATCTTCACCAACCTCATTTTCAAGGTAAACTTCTGATTTTTCACCAATATCATTTACGACATTTTATTTGCATGGGTTGTGTCCACACTCCTTTTCCCAAGGAACGGATACCATATTCTTCATCGTTACCACTTGGTGTATTGTCCGCATCGCTTTCTTCACCATCTTGTGGTGGAAGCTTACTCAAATCTATGGATGCGCAACCCATCACTAAACTGCATTCTTCATCATCTGAGCTAAGCGACTCCAAATAACTGAGCAACTCAGTGGATGCATTGCACAAGTTCTTTCTGAAAAGGGAGTTTTCGGCCGAACTGTTTTTCGGGGGTGCGATATTACTTCCTTTTTCTTGATAACAACACCAACGTATTTGTGTCTTGAGCTAAAAATGTTTGTAGATTATTTTTGCGATATAGAAAACCTTACGTATTATTCGCTACAAAACAATATTAAAACCAGTTGAATTTTTGTTTTTAAATATCAACTTTCGTCAAATGTTCAGCCGAAAACTATAATCTTCTTCAGACCAACTATTCTTCCGTAAAACTTCCGAAATATAATTGTAGCTGAATCCTTTTACTGCTTACCGTATGATTAATGAATTGGTTTGGCCTCGGTGAACTATAAAAAGACAACACATTGTCAAATTTAATTTTGTGCCTTATTGAAACTGTGTCTGAACTAAAACATCAAACTCTCTCAAAGTCACAAATTCTCATACAGAACATTCAAAAACATCTTTAAGGCACTATTATTCACTAAACTATGTTGATATAATGTGGCTATAACGTACGCAACACATCTAAATGGAAACTAAAGGATGGCATTATCTACGTATGTTAAGTCATACGGTAGGCGTTATTGGGTTAATACCATAAGTTTTATCAACATTTATTTTGATATCCATTCTTGTGCCCACCTCTCGCTTATCCGATGCAGCAACATCTGAA
>MU182054.1:381626-429718 GCA_016904865.1 Pissodes strobi
ACATAATGTTAATTGTTGTGTATATGATATTTTAGTAATTGTTGAATTCTGGCTAAATATTGATTATTCAGTATCTGAATTGGGATTTAGTGATTTTAATGTTTTCAGAATAGACAGGAGTCAGGACTTAACAGGGAAATCTAGGGGTGGTGGTATTTTGGTTGCCGTCAGGAAATGTATTAAGGCATATAAAGTTGAGGTACTAAATACATCTGTTGAACAGATCTTTATTCATACTGCCTATAATGGTAAAAGGTTAATTCTTGGTGCAATATACATTCCTCCGGCCTCGCCAGTATCACTTTATGAGAGTTGTGCACAGCATCTGTTTCAGGTTGTCAGTATGTATCCGGAGTGTGAAGTGATGGTATTGGGGGATTTTAATTTGCCAGATGCTACTTGGTTTGTTTCTGATAACCAATTATGTGTTGACAGTATAAGTTCATTGACTGCTGCTAATCATTTATGCTTGGCCTGTAACTATGCTAGCATGCTGCAGGCTAATCGCATTCCGAATGCATATGGTAAATTTTTAGACCTAATTTTTACAAATGTTGTGGGTGTCACTGTTGCTTGTGCAAGTGAAAGCCTTACGAATATCACACAACACCACTTAGCGTATGAAATGTTGGTTCCTATTAATTTGGTAAATTCTCTCAAGTATGATGTGTATTACCCCGATTTTAAAAACTGTGATTTTGGTGCACTGAATTGTTTTTTATGTTCTATTTCTTGGGAACAGGAGTTTCTTTCAAGTGATGTTAATGTATGTGTCGATAATTTTTACAGTATATTATATTACGCACTCGATTTGTTTGTTCCAATTAAGCACTTTAAATCATCGACTTTCCCTTCCTGGTTCAGTCGTGAACTACAAAAACTGTTATTGCTAAAAAAGCTGCACACACAAAGTTTAAAAAGACTAAGAGTGAAGCTGATTACATGGATTTTTCTAATTTGAGAAATAACTGTAAATCTTTACGTGATAATTGTTATAAATCCTATCTTGCCAAGATTAGTCATGATGTAATTCAGAATCCTAATAACTTTTGGAAGCATGTGAACAGCTTACATAATACCAACTCCTATCCCAAAAGTGTGTACTTAAATGATAGATTTGTGGATACGGGTCAGGATATGGTTAATTTGTTTGCCCATCATTTTTCAAGCACTTACAAAATCCATGAAGGTACTGTTCCAGATTATGATTCTAATTATGTTCTCGATCTTAATTCAGTTCAGATATCTTTGTGTGAGGTTTATGACGCAATACTCAACCTTAAGACTAAATACTCCTATGGCCCAGATGGTATACCATCGGTTTTGTTAAAAAATCGTGTGTGGTCTCTCAGCAAACCTCTCTATCATATTTTCAGTCTTTCTCTAGCCTCTGGTTATTTTCCTGAGTTCTGGAAAACAAGTTTCTTAACACCCTTACATAAGAGTGGTGACAGAAGTGATATTTCGAATTATAGGGGCATAAGTATACAGTCTGTCATCCCTAAATTGCTTGACAATCTTTTTTCTCAAAAAAGTCGTAGTATAATTCTTAATGAACAACATGGATTTGCTGAGGGTAAATCCACCGTAACTAACTTGCTTACATATCAACATTATTTGTTGGGTGCCTTTGAGAAGTATGGCAGATTGGACAGTGTCTACACTGACTTTTCGAAGGCGTTTGACAGAGTAAGTCATGTGCATCTGATTCGAAAGTTATCGGCTATGGGTCTGGGTGTGAACCTTGTGAATTGGATCTATAGTTTTGTTTCAAATCGTACTCAACTTGTACGCATAAATAACTTTATTTCTCATGAAATTCAAGTATTTTCGGGTGTCCCACAGGGTTCGCATACAGGTCCGATTTTATTTAATCTTTTTATCAATGATATTTGTAATGCTGTTCACCATTCTAATTTTTTATTATTTGCCGATGACCTTAAAATCTATAGAATTGTTGGAACCCCATTAGATGCTCAACTCTTGCAGGAAGATGTTGATAGTGTGGTTCTGTGGTCTGTGGAAAATGGATTGGAACTAAATGTTGAAAAATGTTTAAGCATTTCTTTTGGTCGGTCTTTAAGTAATTTACCAGTAAACATTTACTCTATAGATGGTACGGCACTTAAATCTGTTACTAGTGTTAGAGATTTGGGTGTATTGGTGGATAGTAAATTGACATTTGTGCCTCATTATTCTGAAATTAGTAACAAAGGTATGCGTAATCTTGGGTTCGTTTTGCGTAACTCTGCGCAACTATCATTAACCTGCTTAAAAATCCTCTACTTTTCCATTGTCCGATCTGGACTTGAGTATGCTTCTGCAGTATGGTCACCTTCCTATGACTGCCACATTGAGACCATAGAAAAAGTGTTCAAAAGGCCTTTCTTCGTGCTATTGCCTTTAGAGCGAATATTAATATTTACAACAACTTCCATGTTAACTATGAAGAAATACAGACCAGATTTAACATTGTGAGTCTTAAAGATAGAAGAGTTTGCTCCGACCTGTTAATATTCTACAAGATATTAAATGGAATTTACTATTGTCCTGTGATTTTATCAAATATACCCCTTAACACCTACTATAGATGTCATAATACTCCAATGTTTCGTTTGCCCTTTCACCATGCAAATTATGGCCTCTTCTCACCGCTATGCTAACAAGAATGATG
The DNA here is from genome assembly GCA_016904865.1 of Pissodes strobi. NCBI lineage: Eukaryota > Metazoa > Arthropoda > Insecta > Coleoptera > Curculionidae > Pissodes > Pissodes strobi. The sequence continues at coordinate 384,301 of MU182054.1, forward strand.
AGTGCATGCAATGTGCTTGACCTTGACCCTTTTATAGGTAACCTAAGATCTTTTAAAGAAAAGTTGTCTAGTCAATTTTTTTGAGATAGTTGTAAGTATATGCAATATTGATCCTGTGCAGTTTTGTGATATTGTTGTATAAGTTTAGATTTATGGAGATTTTGTATGTATATTTATATTTGCCACAATTTGTGACCTTATATATATTTGTGTATTTTTTTTTTTGTAAATTGGCTCTGCCGTTGAAATAGATAAATAAATAAATAAAAAAATTTAAGAAAAAAACTTGAGCAAAAGAAAACCTAAAACATATAATATAAAAAAAAAACAGTTTGTTGAATCAGAAACCTGAGATAACGATTGGAAAAAGAAAGTGCGTTAGATAGCTTAGATGACACTGATTTATACAAGCGGCGATATAGTTTAGATGACACCGATTTATATGAAAACAATTTCCGAACTGAAATTAGTATTGTTGACGAGTATTATTTGGTTAAATTTAGTAGAAGAAAAGATAAATTCTACTGACTATCGACATGCATGTGTGATACATCTATTGGCTGACGATGAGGTTGAGGTCATGCATCTGACAGTACTTGATGAGGACAAAACTATTTAGAATGGATGAAAAATGATATTTCAGCTGTAATTAAATCAGCAATGTGAATACTACCAAATACAAACATTCTAGATGAAGGAGACAGGCTAAAGTACAGTTTTCCAAGCCAGTTGGTGCGTGTAAAGCCTAAAGAACAGTCTTGTTCCAGTTTTATACTTTTCTATTATAAATTTAGCTTAGGTTCTTTTATTTTACTTAAGATTTCTATTAATAAATCAATCAATATCAATATCTGGAATATCAATGATTACAAGTGTGTGTCACTGGCGGTTTAGCTCAGGAATAATAGAATACGATAGTGTAAATAAATGAATAATGTGAATTTGTACCAAGAAGAAAGAAAAACATTTTAAATAACACATCTTCAAATGTCAAAATAAGTCATCTTGGATACGATAGCAGAATTTGACTAGCGCGATGTTCCTTTTTCAAACGTAGCAACACTCTTTGAAAGAATGAGATCTTAGCCCTTACCACACAAGCGCAAATCATGCATTGTAAGGCAAAGAAAATAAAAATAAATTAGAAAAACCAACCATGAGTGCTAGAATTAAACGGTAATGCTTCACCTTGGTTGGCCCCTCCATATGGGTCGACATAAGGCGGCGCCGGCTGAAATCCAGGCTGAGGAGCGCTCGGATAGCCGCCTTGTGGGGGAAATCCGCCTTGTGGTGGGAAGCCACCCTGTGGGTACCCTCCTTGTGGATAACCACCCTGTGGAGGAGGGGGATAAGCTCCGGGTGGAGGAACATAGCCCGGTTGTTGACCTGGATACGGTCCTGGAATAGATAGTAATAATAATGATAATAATAATAATAATAGATATGTAGTATTTACATTTATTTTACAATACATAATGACATGCACGAAATCAGTAAAGGAAGATCATTTTGCATTACATAAAATCTTTCTCTCCATCATATGAAGCAGTGCAATTCTTTAAAATCGCATATGTTAAAGTATTTTGGTCCACAAACGCACGAACGAGTCATCTCTATAATATTCAGTTCTGCCTACAGATATTGAACTGAATGCTAAATTCTCGTATTCAGATACTTTTTTAATATACTCGGGTCATAAAGCCTTATCTGGATACCCGAAGTATTTCTTAGATGCAACTGAATTTCCGTTTTTCCTTCGAGCTATCCTGAAATGTGTAATGTCATCTCCCAATCAATGTATTTTCAGGAATTAGTTCTTCAAGTCTCTTGGTACCATTGGTGTTATCTACTAGTTTTGTTCTTGCATTCTGAAGAATAACTATTTAAGGTAAAACTTTTGATGATTTTGATTATCCAGATTTCTATATACTAGATACCACACTGTGAAAAAGTATCAATCTGTCAGTCGCAGTCTTGATATACAGTCTGTATATTAGGTATATACACTGTGATAATATGCCTTTTACCCGATGTTGTTTATATTGACGTCCATGATGGTTTTGTATTTTCTTGGATGAATTATTCACGTTCCTAAATAAACGCCAAAGCACCACCCTAAGAAAGAGTACCGATCTTGAATATTTACTGTAATTTTCTAATATTTTGCTTATGTACTAATTTGAATGAATTATTCGCGTTTTTTTAAACACCACCAGAGCATCACACTAAGGAAGAGTAGCAATCTAACAATGGTAATCCAAATCTACAAATTAGATTGTTGTAGATCAGGCAGGTATTATTTGCATCATCAATTCTTACTTGCGCAGGGTGACCTAACTTTGTAACGGGCCAGATTTTCGAGTTCGATTATCCATTCACCAAATTGTCGAGGTTCAAAAAATGTTGCGTTCACCATAGTGTCGGTATGTCGTTATTATCGATCCAAATGAAATTATATATTCGCCTGGCGACATCTGCCGCACGGTAGATGAAATGGCGATCGAAAGTGGATTGCCGCGATCTACTCTTTTACTTTAAATTCCATATTGGTTTTATTGCTAGTGATATTAACGCGTATTAATTCTAGAACGCGTAATTAATTAAAATAGGCTTCGGTGAGTAAAAATTCTGGAGTATTTTTTTCGAAATCAACTGGAAAAATTGTTGGGTTAGACATGTGATATGCGGGTTGTGTTTCGATTGGCTTCCCGAAATTTTTGAAGTGGGGATTTTGGAGGAAGTTGCCTTCCACGTTGGTTCCTTAAAATTTCGCGTGCGCGACTCTTCACAAATCAGCCATTGAGGTGGCAGGGTTGGTGTCGTGGTGGAAGTGTTTGAATGATTTCACTCTTGTGGGATTTTCCACCTCATCCATTTTTGAGTATCAGGCCTTACCTTTACCTTATATTTACTTAATTGTTTGTTTGGTGCCTGAACCTCGCTCCTTAATGGGCTCTAGTACTGTTTTTGTCAGGTGAGTTGTTTTTGATTTTTTTAGTAACGCCATTCTACAAAATTTTATTTCGCGTAGATGATCCATAATCTCTTTTTAATTTTCCTTACAGTTTTTATCGCTCACCCTCTGAGGTAGCCTGCCGATTTCGGCGTCAAGCAGAAAATAAACCATTCACAGGTAAAAGATTGATTTTTCTGATTATTTTATTTGGTATTTTAGTATATTTGCTCAATATGCAAATGTTCTTTGCCTCATGTTTTAAGCAAAGCGTTGAATATGTTGATGTTTAACAGTTTTTTTCGAAGCAGTTTCTTTCCGAGAGCTAGTGGGTCAGCTGACGGGGCATTGTAGAATGAAGAGAGACATGGAAAAGATCGGCTTGGCAGATAATAGCAGTTGCAGGTTATGTCAGGAGGAGGAGGGAACTCCAAACACATGTAGTGCGACTGTGAGGCTCTCTGCAGGGTCAGGTATGCAAGGCTAGGAGACCAAACTCGGACCTGCAAGGTACATGGAGGAGCCGGTACTCTATTTGTGGAGTCTGACTAGGAAGACCAGACTGGACGAGGTCCTCTAAGCTTGGTTCGGAGTGCTACAATAAACCTGCATAGGTTGCAGTAGAGCGGCGGGTACCAGCGCCAACTCCCTTCAATTATATTCCATTCTATGTGGCTATGTGAGAAACCTGAAGTCCTTCTGTCCTTCGACGGAGGAAGTCTTCTTGCGTTCCTACCTTCCTACCTTCTTGGGCCTAAGAAGTACCTGGCATTGTGGATGTTTCCTTCCTAGGGAGTTCTGGTTTCGCCCAACCGATCAGACGAGATTCAGTTTTTTTTATAAATAAATATTTAATTATGGATTAATTTAAACCATGGTAGTCAGCTTTTGAACTTTTAATCTTTAATCTTTATTTTCTTATTTATAACTTTTGCGAACAAAACTCCACCATATTTTCTTGAAGAGGCCAGAGTTCCTGATCATTCGGTTGCCTCGTTTCAATGATACCTTTTATTATTATTGGTAAATTTCTGGCGCCCACCGCTGATTTCTTATTCATATTTCCTTTTGATGCGAAGCCTAAGCCAAAACGAGTTCCATACTTCAATTTGGAGATTCTCCGACTTGTGCGGTCTATAAGGTGGTGGCGCTTTAGATAAATAACCCCCCTACTCTCCGATATTTTGCACGCTTCGACGATAACTCGTTCTGGCCTGCGCATCGGTAATTGCTCGCTTTCTTAATTTAAATTTTTAATTTAACTTTATTCATTCTGTTTCTTCTAATCTGAAGTGAAGGTAACTAAAAAAAAATAGAAGACAAGAAAGATGGTGACGTTTTTCATCATACACTGTTCTGCATCAGTTATCTTAATTTTATTGTAATATACGCTTTGGAATATGAACCCATTTGCCATTTGAGTAATCGCAATATCAATCTACTAAGTTGATTGACGTTTTCAAGAAATCATGATTAAAATGTGTTACAATTGGACATCTGTTTTTTCTTACATATGCTACATATCCTTTAGTATCATTACATTTTCATGAATAAATTATTCAGTTTTTAGCAGTAAAATACCTCAAGTGTCACGCTGTGGAGGTATCATGCTTTTGAACAATCGCATTCACGCAATAACACCTATATCTAGAAGAGTCGGTATTGATTCACCACATACAACAAAGTTAGTTTGTAGAGATGTGATACTTTCAGTTTAAAAAATATTGCCATTTTCAGCATGGCTTTATAAATATAAAGGTTACCAATCGATGTTATATAACTCAACACATATCAGAAGCGCTGTAATATACACATACACAGATTTCGTTAAAGCCTTTGGATAAGGTAACACACACACAGTATAATTTGTCGAACGAGTCTGTGTCTGGCCGTAGATGGAGTGGTATTCGTAAGAGTTGGAGAGATGAGGGATCTAAGTAATATTTTTCGCATGTAATTGTCCTTAAGAAGCAATATTGTAAGGTCCCAAAAAAAGAGAATGCAAATGTGTGGTATTAAAGATAGCAATTCTGGATATTTTACAGGTGTTTGTACATAGGTATCATATGTAATGAGGAGCGTGTAACATATGGAGGCCTATGTAAGTATGAAAATTACAGATACACAATGAGCCTTTGTAATAAGTAAAAAATTACTTCTGTTTTTCTATATTATTAGTAATAACACGACATGGATTAAAGTAGCTACCTATTTATTTTAATCTATATGGCAATAATACGAACACATTCTATTTTATAAATGTATTTCAGCTGTTCTTTACATTTATTATGTCATGATCATGGCGGTCTTGACATTGACAGAATATCACTGTGATGTTAAATTTTGATTGGTTATAACTCAGTTTAATAATGAAACGTCAGTATCGTAATGAGCTTCATTACTATACAGGTAGTGAGGATTTAATAAATCAATTAAAGTATAGGAGTAGAAAAAAGTGTTTTTTTTTTCTAATAGGTACTTCGTACTTTTCTTCACACTAGAATATATTCTTATTATAATAAAAGTATTGTCACGACTAACAACCATCCGAACGTTTTTGTGCTACCCTATAGAACTAGCCGCCCCGCCGTGCCCCTCGCTTCTGTGTCTGTATGAATCATCGACCGGCCCGCCGCGAAGTTTCGGGATAGCTGGAATTATCTCGATGGCCTCGTCGAGATCATATAGAGTGGCCTCGGAATACTTCCCGAATATTCGTGATAGATTTGAGATTATATATAAGCAGACCTAAGTCGGTTAGTTGTTCAGTTCAGTTAATCATTGAGTGTTGAATAGATATTAGTGGTAAAGTTATAAGAGTAGTATAGAGTGTTAAATTGTATACAGTGGTAGTGAATAAAGAGAGTATTAGTTGAAAATAAGCAAAGTTGTAATTCTGTTAAGAATCCACGGGAAAAACGTAACAGTATTAAGGGTTTTATATTATATTATATACAACTCAATGATATTCATTTCACTGAGTGCTTCTGTTCATTCAAATTCAAATTCTTTATTGGTGACAAAACAATGATTTGCTTACACAAGTCAATGAAATATTAATTTAAAAAAACATAAAGGGTTAAAACAATAAGTCCTACATCTAGCCAAAAACAAATAGTTACAGTTATTTATTAAAGTCTAAGAATGGTTTATCAAGAAACTCACTATATGCATTAAAAGCAATTTTCATTAAAAAACTCGATACATGCCTCTTAAATTGAATTAATGGAAGCTGTCTGACTGCGATTGGAAATTTGTTGAAAATTTTGGGTCCCAGGTAATGAGACCCGTCTTGAGTTCTTTTAAGACGACAGAAGTTTGAGAGCAGGTTTCACTTGAGCCGTGTATCATGCGAATGGACATCGTAGTGGCATTCATATAGATTTAAAATCTTTTTGATATGTAACAGATTTTCCAGTATGTAGATGGGCGGCAGTGTCAGAACTGGAAGATTAATAAAAAAAACTCCCTACAATCTTCCCTACAGCCTAATCCTCCCATAATTCTTATGGCTTTTTTCTGAAGCCAAAAAATTCTCACATCAGGACATTAGTGTCCCCATACAAGGACAACATAGGCCATTCTACTATGAAAAACACCAAAGTAGGCAGATCTCAGAACCTCACGAGACACACAGTTTGACAGTTAGCCGCGGAGCATAAAAAGATTGTTCTTTAGTCCAGCCGCCAACTTGTCAACCTGTACCTCCCACACCAGTCTTGGATTGAAATGAACTCGCAGAACCCTACACGTATTAATGCTACTTAGATCTCTAACTGTAGAGACCATGCTATTTCTTTTGCTCTCATTAAGGTGAAGCCCATTTACCGTGAACTAAAGCTTGGCCCTTTCCTGAAGTCTCTCAGAGTCAGCAACAGCGTCTGTTACGGAATCAGCAGAGGTCGAGATGGTGGTGTCATCAGCAAAAAGTATAAATTTGGCAGTGGGCTCAATATTTGGTAAGTCATTGACAAAAATTAAGAATAAGAGAGGCCCAAGCACAGATCCCTGTGGGACACCAATAATATCAATAGCCCTTCGCTGATGTGGCACCACCAACCCGAACCACCTGAGTTCTTTCTGCCAAATAAGATGTTATTAGATCAAAGCTGCTATTGTCAAAATGATAGGCAGACAGATTTTTTATTAAAATATCATGAGAGACGCAGTCGAAGGCCTTGCTGAGATCACAGAATAATGAGGAATAGACAGAACCCTCATTGAATGTCTCCAAAATATATGATGTGTCGTCAGCTATTGCCAGGGTGGTATTCGTACCCTTTCGAAAAACAAATTGACATTCAGTGAAATAATCATTAGAGATGAAATAATTAGTGATCATGGATTGCAATACATTTTCCAAAGATCTTCGAGAAACTTGCAACAGTGATATCGGTTTATAATTTTCAGGAAGATCCCTGTTATCCTTTTCAAAAATAGGAATCACTAAAGCCTCTTTAAGGATGTTTGGAAAAATTGATTTGTTTATGCAAGCATTTATAAACTTATTTACTGGAAAAATAATCTGATTTTTTACTGATTTTATCACTGAGATCAAAGATATCCTGACTGCTCTTATTCTTTAGGCTGTCAATGATGTCCCTTACTTCATTGAAAGATACCTCTCTGAAGAGAAAAGGATTCGACGGGGGAGCAACAGTAGGCATTAAATGCTGATCTGAGCATCAAACTCTATGTCTATACCACATAATAGTTAGCAAACATTATTAAACGCATAATATTCATGATTGCCTTACTTCTTTAGGCAATAATAGGTTGTTTTTTTTATTTTATGATAATGAGGGCTGGGCAGAGTGTTTCATTTAATTTATTTATTAGTGCCAATATACAAAAGAGTATTTACACACGTCATTAAAAAGAAAAATTACTAAAACTTACAACTAAAACAGTTGACAAACATTTAAAAGAGTTAAAATTTGGGAACAAGTAAAATATATAACTAGCATAACATAACTGGACTGGACTAAGTACAAAAATTAGACAATAAAGTTTAAAAATATGACACATCAAAATTAAAATATTCGTCCATGCTATAGAAAGCTCTGCTGATAAGAAACTTTTTTACTGTCCTCTTGAATGCTGCAAAGGGGAGTTCCCTGACAACTTGGGGAAGCTTATTATAAAAAATTAGAGAGAAACAGCCGGGACCATCCCTACACCTCTCAAGACGTCTGTAAGTGGACACCAAGTCACGTCTCCTGCGAGTGTCATGATTATGCAAGTCGGAATGTCTAACTAGTTGGTTAAGCCTAGTTTGCACAAATAACAGGCACTCTAAAATGAAAATAGACGGTAACGTTAATATCCGAAGAGAGACAGTGTGTAGTAACGACGGTAATTCCCCGAACCCCAAATCTGTAGTTCCTCATTGGAATTTATTCTAAATCAATCGCGCCAACAATATTTATTCTATTAGAATGAGCGTTGAACAGGATGCAGTAAGCTGGAATTTTGTGCTTTATTTATCTTAACTATTATAAGTATCTATGCAGCACTCAAATTTAATGCTTCATGTGAAGAAATTTTTACACAGGTAAATTCAATTAAAACAAAGCAGAGGCATGCCTTCATTACAAAGACAATTAGTGGATATTTATTAGCTAAACAAGAAACTGTAAAAAAATATATATTTCTGGTACTGAGTTTAAAATAAATGAAACCAGGGTTGAGAAAATGATAAAAAAATTAACATATAACAAAAATGACCGCTCCTTCTCCCAAACTATTTTACGTGGACAGGGCCGTAGCTTATAATAGAAACACGTTTTCCGAGCGGCTTTTAGTTCCTACAGCACTGGAGATCTCAAAGGTTCTTCTAAAACTTAACCCTGTGTCTACACCACAACACCACACCCAATTGCAAATTACTCTAAGCACTAAAGCAATCACATTCGAATTACCAGCCTAACATAAAGTCCTAAAGCACTAAAGCTGTGATAGAATTTAGCTCTAAAACTAATTGGTAACCCAAACTAATTATTGTTAACCAGGTTTTTTACTAAAAGGCTTTTAAACTTTCTGGGAAGAAGGAATAGAAATTATTATAGTTTGTATGAGTGCCTGGGCGATGAATAACTTTCAGACTATTTAAAACATTAACTTCAAATTTTATCAGTACATACAGGGTGTTTCAAAAAACATGCGCCAACGCTCGGCCGGAGATTCATCATCCAAAAATAAGAAATAAAGTTGATATAAGCGTAGGTCCGGAAATACTTAGTTTTCAAGATACAGGGTGTTGAACATTTAAAAAAAAAATCGGCTTTTTTAAAATATCTTAAATATCCTTTGTCCGATTTTGTTGAAATTTGGCAGCGTTATATACAGTGATAAGGGGCTAATTTTTCTTTAACTAGATTAAAATTATCAAGTCCAGTGGCGTCCCCGAAGGGACCTGGTCGAATATTTTTGTCGAAAAAAATGTACGTCACTGACTTTTTTGCAATTTTTATATTTTTTTAGGATTAAGCCACTAAAAATTATTTTTTTTTGTCTCTTGAGTTGTTTTCATATCTTACCTCGTTTTCGGAAGAAAAAATAAAAAGCATATTATTGCATATCCCTGAACAACAAAAACAGGCACCAACGCTCGTCGAGAGATTGGCCATACAAAAATACTAGAAAAAGTTCTAATAAACATTGGTTCACCAACGCTAAACTAAAACGTTCTAGAGATATTTGGTTGAAAGTTTGGTAAAATTATGTGATGCATAGATAGTAAATTTTCACCAATCTAAAATACATTTTTCTCCAACAGAAGCTTACATTTGGGTATACCTATTAATATAATTGTAAACAAATGTGTGACCCGGTGTTTAGTTACGGATCAAAAATTTTTTTACAATTGTATTAATAGGTATACCCAAATGTACGCTTCTGTTGCAAAAGATGTATTTTAGTTTGGTGAAAAATTACTATCTATGCATCACATAATTTTACCAAAGTTTCAACCAATCTAAAACGTTTTAGATTTTTAGGATTGTTCTTAATACCCTTGTATTTCAAAAACTAAGCGTTTGTGAACCAATGTTTATTAGAACTTTTTCTAGTATTTTTGGAGAACCTCTCTCTCGCCGAGCGTTGGTTGGTGTGCATGTTTTTGTTGTCCAGGGACATGCAATAATATGCTTTTTATTTTTTCTTTCGAAAACGAGGTAAGATATGAAAACAACTAAAGGGACAAAAAAATTATTTTTAGTGGCTTAATCATAAATAAATATAAAAATTGCAAAAGTCAGTGACGTACATTTTTTACGACAAAAATTTTCGACAAGGTGCCTTCGGGGACGCCACTGGACTTGATAATTTTCATCTAGTTAAAGAAAAATTAGCCCCTTATCACTGTAAATAACGCTGCCAAACTTCAACAAAATCGAACAAAGGATATTTAAGATATTTTAAAAAAGCCGATTTTCTTTTACACGTTTAACAGCCTGTATCTTGAAAACTAAGCATTTCCGGACCTACGTTTATATCAACTTTTTTTCTTAATTTTGGATGATGAATCTCCGGCCGAGCGTTGGCGCATGTTTTTTGAAACACCCTGTATATTGTACACACCAAATAAGACCCTCTTGTTTCCTTAACGTGACAAATAGGCTTGCGGTTCGGACTCAAATCTTTAAAATACGCCTTATTTCACATACTTTTGAGTGTTTGCTTAAAATTTCATTCAAAAAGCAGGAATATGTAAAAAAGAAATAAAAGTTCTAATCAAACACAATGAAACAAACAAATGCCTAGTGGCCGTGCCGGTGTCATGAAACATATAGGGCTGGGCGATTATTAAAGGTAATAATCGAGGTAATAATCGATTTTCGATTATTTGTATTACTCGATTATTCTCGATTAATCGAAATAATCTATTAATCGAAATAATCTATTAATCGAAATAATCAATTAACCGATATTTTCTGAAATATTAATCGAAATAATCGATTAACGGATATAACCTAGATTGTCGATAATTTAGAGAATTCATTAAATCAAAATACATAATCAATTATTAATACAAATACCGGGCAAAATATTATATCTGATAAAGTGAGAGCAAAATGGTTTTTGTACATTCATATCTTAGTATTTAATAATATATTAGATCACTTGAGTGCGCGTTTTCAAGCCATTCTAAGTTGAACGATCAAGGTGCTACAGCTTTGCAAAGTGGCATAACTATTAACATTTAATAAACGGAGAAGAATTTAAAGAAGAATATTTTCTACAAACTTCTATTATTTAAAAAATCGTAAATTCAATTTTTGTGTAGGTTTACAAATCTCTTGTTCAGTGTAAGAAAAACGAGTGGCTCTATATGATCCCCAGTAAGGGAGGATCTAAGATCACTTACGACCTGACCTTCTTTCTAAACACCCTTTCAGAGGGAACACTGGAGGTTTGTACTGTTAGAAACTCCCAAACTAACCCAACCAAATACATGATTTAAAGATAAAGACTATACTATAGTGCTAACGTGCTAACATTCAGTTGAGGCTATGTGTATCGAAATAATCGATTAATCGATATTTACAAAAAAGTTAATTAATTAATCGATTAATTGATTATTTTGCCCACCCCTAGAAACATACATTTGTTTTATTTTCTTTGTTATTTTGAGGTACTATACTCCTTTACAATTACAAACCAGTAATTACTTTCAAAGGCAAACACTAAAAGCTAAAGCTAACAAATAACAATAAACATTATTTAAAAAAATAAGGAAACTTGACGCAGTAACATCGCCAAATGTCTTGAGTTGCGCGGCTTTAATACTGAAAATATAATTTTGGACTTGCAGAACCACCTGATTACTACCACCATTAGGTTTATTGGCGATAAACTAACTAAATTTACTTTCTGACTAAAAGTATTTAAAATGCATAGATGGTCTATTAAAACGGATACAAGGAATATGCTGGAAAAAGAACTGTAAGAACTGAAGAGTTCTTTGAACATCTCGCCATCTAAGTTTTCTCAAAAAAAAAATCGCTGGTTACTAACAAGAATTCTGAACTTTGGGAAATATCACCTTCATTTTGTACAAAAGTCGTGTGCAAATCCCACTGAGGGCGTCATTATGTAAAATGTTTAATTTTTTATTTATCTTGAAGTAATAGCTGTATTTTTAAATGTGAAAACGAGATCGATTCAGTTAATCTTTAGAATTCAATTTAAGTGATGAGCTGTTTGCTACATACAAAAATGACAAATCCACAATAGAATGGTTTTTTAGGATATTGTCACGACTAACAACCGTCCGAACGTTTTTGTGCTACCCTATAGAACTAGCCGCCGCCCGCCCGTGCCGCTCGCTTCTTTGTCTGTATGACTCATCGCCCGGCCGGTAGCGAAGATGCAGGATCGCTGGAACCTCGGAATACTTCCCGAATATTCGTGATAGATTGGAGATTATATATAAGCAGACCTAAGGCGAATGTTAGGCAGTTCAGTTCAGTTAATCATTGAGTGTTGAATAGATATTAGTTGTAAAGTTATAAGAGTAGTTTAGAGTATTAAATTGTATACAGTGGTAGTGAATAAAGAGAGTATTAGTTGAAAATAGCAAAGTTGTAATTCTGTTAAGAACCCACGGAAAAAACGTAACATTTGGTGTCAGAAGTGGGATACAAGTAAGTCAACGAGACCGTTTTGATTCTGTGAAAATTTTATAACATCCTATGGTCAATACGAGGCAACAAACGGCAGAAATGGAGCAAATTAATAAAATGTTGGCCGATTTCATGGAAAATCTAAATGCTGAGAGACAAATAGAACAGAACCGGCTGCAGAAAATTTTTCAAGATCAAGAAGATAAAAAGCAAGCGGATCGGGAAGAGGATGAACGTAGAAGGCAAGCGGATCGGGAAGAGGATGAACGTAGAAGGCAAGCGGAGCGGGAAGAGGATGAACGTAAAAGGCAAGCAGAACAGGACCGGCTACAGAAAATTTTGCAAGCCCAGGAAGAGAAAAGACAAGCAGAGCAGGACCAGGTTCAGAAATGGATGCTGGATGTAATTGTAGGCGAGCAAGGAAAATTACAGAAAATATTGGACGGACAAAATGAGAAATTTGAAAAAGAAGTAAACAATATTCAAAAAGAAGTTGGAAATGTACAAAAAAAGTAGGAGACGTACAGAAAGAAGTGAAGAATCTACAAGCAGAATTTACCAGACTAAAACATCAAGCACCCACCGAGAGGGCATTCGCCTCAGGACAAAACATCAAACCTCCAACGTACGACGGTCAAACATCCTGGACAATGTACAAAAGACAATTTGAAGCCGCTGCTGTTGCCAACGGTTGGAATAATGCAGAAATGGCTACATCACTAGTGGTAGCGCTTCGTGGATCTGCCCTGGAACTACTGCAGACCATTTCCATCAGCCAAGAAGGGAAATATGACATACTTGTAGCTGTCCTGGAGAGACGATTGGAGGCAGACATTAGACGTTTCATTCAATTAGAGGAATTTCAAGAGGAACTTGCTGCCCAATATTTCGTGGATGGTATCAGAGATCCAGAAACTCAGAAAATGCTTCGCCTAGCCAAATTTGATATCAGCAGTGAAGCTTTGGGTCGAGTCCTAGAAATCGAGGCGGCCTGTAACATCTCCAAGCCAAAAATCAGGGCCGTATCCATCCAGGAAGAAAAGCCGACAAACTGCTGTGAATTAAATGAGATGGGTGAAATTTTGAAGAAGTTAACGGAAGTTCTTCAGGCCACGGCGAGATTCCGGGAGCCAATGGAAGATAGGCCACATAACCGAAATACATCAAATCAGTGCTATAGATGTGGCAGGACTGGGCATTTCAAAAGAGACTGCCGAGTAAAACTACGGTCTAGAGACGCTAGGGCCCCCAAGTCAAATCAGGAAAACTTCAATTAGTCAACATTGCGGGGCGGGTGTTGGCTAAAGAAGATAAAGCCCCCAGGATCGTCTCCATAAAAAGCCTAGGAAAAGCCGCCGACAGTCTAAAAATTACAGGAAAGATCAACGGAAGAGCCATAACAATTACTGTTGACACTGGTGCGGCGGTATCTTTGATAAGGTCCAACAGAGTAAATAGAGTAGAAGTTCTACCCATATCAAAGAATGAAGTTTTACGTACAGTTACCGGTGAGACAGCTTAAGTACTTGGGGAAATGGATATCGAACTTCAACTGGGACGAATTAAATTACACCACACAGTGTTAGTCGCCGACATCGAAGACGAATTTATTTTGGGGATGGATCTCATCGGTCAACATGGATTCTCTTTTGACAACAAGCTTAATCTTCTGAAATTTGGCACTGAAGAGTTCATCCTTAACAAAACAGACGATGGCACACCGACTAAAGTAGTAGCGGCATGTACTGTCAGAATAAGCGGAAATACCGAGCAGATAATTTTTGGGAAATTGGAGAAGGATTTTGGAGGCTGCATCGGACTTATCCAACACCACGATTTGCCTTGCAAACACCTCGTAGGCAAAGCACTAGTCAAAACCGACGGCGAAATACCGATAGGGATAGCAAATATTTCATCCAATTCCATCAAAATCAATAAAGGAGATGTAATAGCCACTTGCGAGCTGGTGCAGTGGGTAACCAGTTGCGAGACGCAGTCAGAAGTAACACCCTCAACATCACCTAAGGAAGTCCTAGAACATTTCCAGAAGTCGTGGCAACATCTGTCTTCCGAAGAACTGAAGAGAGCTACACAATTTATCAAAGAGCAGAGCACAGCCTTTGAAAGGAAAAATGGCAATACTGGAAGAACGAACATCATAAAACATAAATGCTTGAAGATGGAATTATTGAAGAGTCATCAAGTCCATGGTCATCTCCTGTTGTCTTAGTCACCAAGAAGGATGGGACTACCAGATTCTGCGTGGACTATAGAAGGCTCAATGACGTCACCAAGAAGGACAGCTATCCACTTCCCAGAATTGACGACACGTTGACGACACTAGCAGGTTCTCATTGGTTCTCAACACTCGATCTAAAGAGCGGATACTGGCAAGTAGGCATTGACGAACAGGATAAGGAAAAGACTGCCTTCTCTACCGGAAGTGGTTTATATCAGTTTAAAGTTATGCCCTTCGGACTATGCAATGCCCCCGCTACTTTTGAGCGTCTTATGGAAGTTGTTCTACGAGGCCTCACTTGGAAGACATGCCTGGTCTATCTTGATGATATAATGGTAATGGGGAAAACTTTCGAAGAGCACCTACAAAACCTGCATGAAGTTTTTACTAGGATCAAGAATGCTCAGCTCTTACTGAATCCAAAGAAATGTTTTCTCTTCCAACAAAAAGTTGAATTTCTCGGGCACGTCGTGTCATCAGAGGGAATCCAAACTGATCAACGAAAGATAACAGCAATCAAAGACTGGCCTCGTCCTCGCGACAAACACGAACTGCGGAGCTTCCTTGGATTATGTACTTATTATAGAAGATTTGTCGAAGGATTTGCAAATATAGCTGCACCTTTACATAAGCTCACTGAAGAACGAGCAAATTATAACTGGGATCATAACTGTGATTCTGCGTTCAGGAAATTAAAAGCGGCTCTATGTTCTAGTCCAATATTGGGATATCCGGGACAAAAGGGTAAATTTGTATTGGACACAGACGCCAGCAACACCGGCATCGGAGCAGTTTTATCGCAAGTACAAGCAGGAGAAGAACGGGTTATCGAATACTACAGTCGAACACTTTCGAAACCTGAACGTAACTACTGTGTAACCCGAAAAGAGCTTTTGGCAATAGTACGGTCTGTTGAGCATTTCCATCAATATCTGTACGGGCAAGAATTTCTGATAAGGACTGATCATGCTGCGCTTAAATGGCTTTTGGATATGAAACAGCCTGAAGGACAGGTAGCCAGGTGGCTTGAAAAATTACAACAATATAACTTTAAGGTTAAGCACAGGGCAGGGAGATTGCATAATAATGCAGATGCTTTATCCAGAAGACCATGCGCGGATAATTGTAAGCATTGCCAAGGAATAGATCAACGAGAAGGAGTTACTCCGATTAGGCAAACGAAATTTGAGGTTGATCAGCAGTGGACCACAGAGCAACTTAAAAAGGATCAGCTTGAAGATAGTGAAATAGCACTATTGCTAAGAGCTAAAGAAGAACATCAACCAAGACCAAGCTGGAGCGAGATATCAACTAAAGGACTTGCTTTTAAAACTCTGTGGGCTCAGTGGGACTCTCTGGTGGTGGAAAATGGACTTCTTAAACGAGCCTGGGAAAGCGCCGATGGAAAAGTAGTGAAGACACAGTTAGTGGTACCAAGGAGGAAGATATCGGAAGTTCTGGAAGAAGTTCATAATGGAAAGTCTGGTGCTCATCTCGGAGTGAACAAAACGATTGACAAGATTCGCGACAGATTTTACTGGGTCAACTACTGCCAGGATGTGAAATCGTGGTGTCGGCAGTGCTCAACCTGTGCCGCAAGTCAAGGGCCCAAAACAAGATCTAGGGGCAAAATGAAACAGTATAATGTGGGCCTACCGTTTGAACGTATCGCCATTGACGTAGCTGGACCTTTTCCAGAAACAAATAATGGTAACAAGTACATTTTAGTGGCAATTGATTACTTCAGTAAATGGCCTGAAGTATTTGCGATCCCCAATCAAGAAGCTGTTACCATAGCAGAAGTCCTTGTGAATAACTTATTCAGCAGATTTGGTGTTCCGTTAGAGTTGCACTCAGATCAAGGACGCAACTTCGAATCCAAGGTTTTCCAGAAAGTCTGTGATTTACTCAACATCCATAAAACACGGACTACCGCCTTACATCCACAATCAGACGGCATGGTAGAGAGGTTTAACAAGACCATCGAAGAACATTTGTCAAAGGTCGTAGATGAACATCAGAAGGATTGGGACCAACACATACCACTATTTTAATGGCCTATAGATCAGCAGTACATGACACGACAGGACTAACACCAGCCATGGTTTTATTTGGAAGAGAACTCCGTTTACCCTGTGATCTATTATTCGGAACGCCAGACAACCAGGATATGGAAATTCAAGACTACGCAGACTCCCTCAAGGAAAAGTTACTATACGTCCATGAATTAGTCAGAGAAAACACGGAGAAAGCCAGCGACCGAATGAAGACACGATATGATCTCAAAGCTAATTCTATGGGATTTCAGATGAACGATAAAGTCTGGTTATATAATCCACAAAGGAAGAAAGGAAGATCTCCCAAGCTTACGCCTGTATGGGAAGGGCCCTATACAGTCATCAAAAGAATTAATGACGTAGTGTATAGAATGCAGCGTAGCCCCAGAAGCAAACTGAAAGTAGTCCACCTCGACAGGCTGAAAGCATATCACGGACATGAAGTATCTGATCGAGACGATCAGGTTTAAGAGGGAGGCAATGTCACGACTAACAACCGTCCGAACGTTTTTGTGCTACCCTATAGAACTAGCCGCCGCCCGTGCCGCTCGCTTCTTTGTCTGTATGACTCATCGCCCGGCCGGTAGCGAAGATGCAGGATCGCTGGAATTATCTCGATGGCCTCGTCGAGATCGTATAGAGTGACCTCGGAATACTTCCCGAATATTCGTGATAGATTGGAGATTATATATAAGCAGACCTAAGGCGAATGTTAGGCAGTTCAGTTCAGTTAATCATTGAGTGTTGAATAGATATTAGTTGTAGAGTTATAAGAGTAGTTTAGAGTATTAAATTGTATACAGTGGTAATGAATAAAGAGAGTATTAGTTGAAAATAGCAAAGTTGTAATTCTGTTAAGAACCCACGGAAAAAACGTAACAATATAATACACGTGATTCAGGATTGCTAGTGCTGGTCTATGGAAAATGGTTTTTAGACAACCGTTATTTATATGGAATTATGGAAAGGCATTTAACACTTAACAGTGATGATTTGATTATCTATGCAGGTTACCAATAAGATAATGGATCTCAATGTCAATTTTCGTTTAAAGTTATTTGGCAGTCTAGCCTTAGCCCTTAGAAAAACGTTCTATCTGAAATTTCCAAGAACATATAGGTATAAAAACATTCTGTCTATCCTATGTATAAATAAATACCTTTAAACACTGATGTAACTGATATACATAGCACAGAATCACCAATATTTGCGACAGATTAATTTATATTTAAGTGATCAAGGTAAGATGCAAAATTGTGTCCTATCATTGATGTCAAACTGCGTTAGATCACAAAGTAGCAAAGATTAGTGACATTCGGAGTACCATAAGGAACACATCACTTTGGAACGATTTTGTGTCTAATCTATATGCCTACTATGCCATTGCTTGAAAGTCAGCAGACTCCATGATTAATGATATTACTCAGCCAATATCAGTATGACTAAAATCCATGCATTATGTTTCTGTTTTATGGAGTTATTTAAAATTAAGTTTATTTTTACATTTGAATGAATTACGATAACAAATATGGTATAAATCAAAATGTGATTTTGGTACCTGCTTTATGAATCCAATATATAATTATTATATTAAGGTTCAAAAATGGGGCAGCATATGCTTATCTCGATTTTTAAATCGCGAAAAGAGTACCTAATCATTATTATCAACAGATTAAGGGTTTATAAATAATTTGCAAGGTAATAAAATAAGATTCACTTTAGATAATATATTTTAAAATATGGCCAAATAATTTGAATTTATTGACACAGTCCCCAAAAAAGTCAGTATATATTGTTGACTGTTGACAGCGGTATGCAGGGTTCTCTAAAATTTAAGCCAAACATACACTAACTAATTGCGCGATTTAGCAAAATAAAGACAATGGCATGGAATATAACATATATTTGTCAGAATGGATTGTCATATCTCAGACGGAAATCGATTTAATTGGGGGCATAATAATATGTCACTAATACAGACACTCAGTTATCTGGTAAGGCATACAGAATACAAGATTTTTAGATCACTGTCAACTGATAACTGTTTGTGCAGGCGTCACTTCATCTCCAATACATCATTCTGAACCGTATCAATCAGCCACTGTTACTTTACGATAAACCTTGGTCTTGCCAGCACTGAATTATTTGTTGCTAGTGTTTTAATTGCATCTCTAAGGCAAAAGCTATCATAAGCAAATAGTGTAAGCTTCCTCGTAATATACATATGAGCAAATAATATAAAAAGGTAGAGACTGGACCTCGACAAATGACTGAAACCTTTTCAGGGCATGAATAATGTTAAGTACCAATGGTCACTAATCAACTGAGCACAGAAAGAGAAGGTGAAAGAATGACAACTGATTATCCTCCTCCCTACCTGCTACATTAAAATTTACAAGCTTGTTATTCTAATGCCCCCCTTCCGAGCTTTGCTACAAGGCAATCTGCCAGCACAATTTGTGAGCGACCTCGATGTTGACTGGCTCTAGACCCTATCACGGGTCTGGTCAAATTTATAAAAAGCTATGAACGGCACAGACAAAAATTATCGCACAGGAACATGCGGTTCCCTCCTGTTTGTGTCTCGGCGTGAATGAGAATTTTTGAAGTGAAAACTTCTTTAGGCGCCTTTTGCGTTTTTTCCTGGGGATTGAATTCAGTAAAGTCGTCACGCGTCACGTTCGGATATGTATCGCATGTTCCCGTAAAGCTAGAGGGCCGAAATTTTCAAGGGATGTAGCCGGGATAAAAAGAAGATCCTGGACGAAAACGGGACGGGAAATTTTTTTCTGACCTGAACGTCCCATTCTTTCTTGGGGAGAAACAACGGTCCCTGAACGATTGCCACGTGTTCCCCCAAGGGCTTGTGTCAATGGCGACCAAAGAGCCGCTACACTACGCGATGCTGTCTCGACCAAGAAAGGAACGGAAGTGATTTGCAAGGTTCAAGTGGTTCAGGCACTTCACAGTTAACATATCCATTCAAAATTTTGTACAATAGACCCAGACCAAATAAGGATATTCTGTTAAATAAAACAATTTTTAACATTGCTCATAGAAGACTAGCAGGTATTATGACTGCATTAAATACTGTCTAAAAAATGCATTGAATATTGTATCTACTTATAGATCCCAGATCCTATACAAAAATGTATAAATTAAGCTATGTTGATCTATCGCGTATGGCTGGAGGCTCAAGTGCTGTACAGAAGTGGATCTAGAAAGGTAAGAAAGTGCTTTGCAATATTCGATTATGATGGTAGTCACAGCTCAGTCAGCTATCAAGTGTTTAGAAGGCGTTGCTCGTCCCAGACCTAAATCGGCTCTTATTTACGATTGTGGACAGGGGCTGGAACAATCCCGGACGTACAAGGAGGCTTACAAACATGTCAGACTTGCGGATTTTAGTTCGTGAATGGGATTTCCCAGACTTATTTACATGACCAAATAAGGCTGAGAAGGCATGTACGCGAATAAGTCTGAATCTACTTGATGGGGTACAAATACAGCAATCTGGACTGTGAAAACATTTAGCGCTCTCGGATATAGAGAACGATTCTCTTTAGAAACAATTTTTAAAACATCCTATATGTTAACTCTAAATTCCTTCGCATTATTTATTTATAAATATATAGGTGTTAAAGACAAAAATTGTAGGGATTTATGTAAACTATGTAAACCTTATTAAATGTCTTTGGTAAAACGTATCTTCATATAATATAAGGTGCTGCAGAAATGCCACTCGGTGAGCCATATTTTTAAATAGGATACTCTGTATATTAATGAATTTATGTATGATTCTTCATAAATTGAACCATTTCCGACTTTTCAGTGATTGCAAATTCAATAGTAAGTATAATAGGAAATGCATCTAAGTCAAGAAATATATGTTAGCTTATGTAATTCTCCGCCACTGACTCTCCTGATGCCACACTGGCTTAGAACAACAATGTCAGCATCTTGACTGAAAATATTATTGAATAATATTAAGAATTTGTTAACAATGTTAACCTTGCATTTTTTGATAAAGCAGTGAGATTTGATATCTCAGAAGAGAAGCTTGTAACCAGGCTTGTAATTGTGTGTAATGTATCTAAAGTCCGTTCAAGTCTATTGCGCTGTTACGTCATATCATTCCATCTTTCTTTATGCAATGAACGTATGTATGTACTAAATTGGTCCGTCAAATTGGAATCTTTGACATCGATTTCGATTGGCGTCAATGTAAAAATATCATAACGAAAATAACAGATTTAATTCATTTATTGATTTGTTGGTAGTTGGTTTGTGTTTTACGCTAATAATTGCTAATAAAAATCGTTTTGAGATGCCCCACCGGTTCAGTGAGAAAGAGCAAGCTTTAATTTTAAAATTAGTGCATAATTTCACACGTGAAAAAGATGCTAGTAGGTATGCCACTTTTACCCAGGAAAGCTGTGCACAATGTAAGTAATATATATTTTTTATTTGATTGATAATACTAAAAAATTATATCTCTAGAAAAAATGTATGATATATTTGTGTAAACATCTTACGCGGCAATATGAGAACAAATCTCGGCAAATGAGACGGAAATGCGCAAATCAATTCTAGCCGCTAGGGCGGTATTATATACAATTTTACCATTTAAAATCGTTTTAAATGCATTTTAGACAATAAAAAGCATATTTTAAATCAAACGAACCGTCAAAAGTATTATTTTTTAATTATTATATTCGCAGTGTATTTGGATGCATAGCACAGCTTATTCTTAATGGACGGTTGAATTTAAAATGAATTATTTTCGCTTCAAAATCCACGACAAATTCGTCCGAAGCCATGGCTATCGGCGTAAAAAAGTCCGAATTTTCGGATTTTTATACAATCTTGCAATTTAAAATCGTTTTTAAACGGATTTTAGACGATAAAAAGCATATTGTTATTTTAAGTTAAACGAACTGTCAAAAGTTTTATTCAGATGCCCAGACGCTTAAAACAATATTGTCATAGCCCTCTTCTAAAATTTGCAAAAGTTGGTTTTTGACTTTCCCAAATCAAAGGATATCGGCGCACGATTACTAGGTAAATAAGCTGTTGTATGTATGTTGATGTTATTCCTGGTGGCATTATATTTTCATGTCGAATTTGTGCATTGAATTAATCCACTCCGAAGCTGCCATAAGTAATAAGTATGTAAAATTGATAAAAACGGAACATGCTCTGGCTAGTGTAAAAAATAACGTACGAGTCTATCTAAGACGTACGGATCTTTTATTTTGACGTCAGAAATTCTGACGTAACAGCGCAATAGCCTTGAATGGACTTTACATACTGACACTTGAGAAGATATCGGCTTACCCTTTAGGTTGAAGTACTAGATATTTAGTATGGGTTGTAATCAGTAATCACTTCCTGAAAGCAGTCACAGGTCAGGATGCTGATAAGTTCTTAAATTATTAATAAATGGGTTAGGTTATTTAGATATGCATGCAGTATTTTATTTGGCAAGTGATTTTGAATATAATACCCTTGAATTATGTTTATTAAATAAGGAAGGTTACTTGGAATTGATATCCCGAATTTACAAATGCTTAGGAGAAATAAAGACAGGTCTTTAGATGATTATGGGGTATTCAAAACAGTCAAAACCCTGCTCACTCGCACCAATGCAGCAAAATAATTCAATCTCTATCTATTTTTCCCCATATGAATTTAAATATTGACATCTCATTCATGTTGAATTGGGTATTTATCCACTTTACTTTCTGCATTGGTAAATAAATATTCAGTCAATATGCAGTTTAGTAAATGCATACCAAAATTAAGAAATAAGTAGATAAAAATATCATACTTTCTATCCTAAGATTTGAGTACTCTCAGATCTATAAAGTATCTGATACCTATTTAGGTATCAAATAGATTCTTCTTGCACACCACTAGATGCTTGTATTTAATCCTAATAAATCGTGTTTGGAGCTAATTTCTATATTATTTCTAGTTTTATTAAAGTAAAATTACATAAGAGTGAACATGTATTATTTAATTTTCCTACCTAGGTATACTATTGATTTTTCAAATCTTAATAAGGTAGGTATTATATATAAATTATGTTCAGAAATGAAGGCAAAATCTAAAAATACATTAATATACTGCTTTAAAATTATATGACTTTCACCTATCACTCATTTCTGCAACACCCTGTAATACGAAAATATATGTTGCAATAGTCTACATAAAGCCCTGCAATTTTTGTCTTTAACCTTTTCTCCTAATGGGAAAAACAAAAAGTTAAAGGGGAGTACATAACATTATATGGGATCACCCTGAACACATGAAACATGTAATAAAATCAGATATATATTGCATTGCCTCTACAAAACTAAAAATGTGTACATATAAAAGATAAAATACATAGCCCACAAAGTTTAGACTATTTATAACAATACCAAGATGAGACATGACACATGACTCCTACCAAAGAATATTATATACTACGCAAATATTCTTTGCTCCTACTCTTCGCAGGAAGTATAAAAATGACTCAAGGTCTAAGGTCAAGGTTACTGATGTTAATATGTCAGCATAAAACTGAGTCTTACCTTGGTTATATGAGTAGGACATCTTTGTTGTTCAACAATCTGTAAAAAAAAACACAACAAATGTTAGCTAGTATAATGCAGATATGGCATATATTGTTGTGATTTATGTGAAGTAGGTACCTACTACCATAGATGAATATAGCTAACGCAAGCTATATTCATCTATGCTACAACCTACTGAATACCAGATTAAAAAATGTCAGAAAGATGATCAACCAAACAGCTGTCTGTAAACCCTTGGGAAAGGCATGACAATAAGTGCAATAGTTTATCATATGTTATGTTTGATTGCAAAAGCAACATCAGAGGAATATCATATAAGTCCCATGCTAAATAAATTGTTATTACAAATTTTAAACATTTTTATGTTTAAATAGAATACCATTAAATATTTTTAATTTATTTCAAAATTACAAAACAATTTGTTATAATACATATATGCTTGTAGTTTTGCTACCTACATTGTGTTTTGTTAAATGTCACCAAGAACCATTTTTCTAATTAAGTATAAATATACTTAACAGTAAGAACTCAGGTAGGAAGGTGTTTTATGAAAATGTTAAGACTTTGATAAGGTTGCTTAACAATAAAGGAAACAAAAGCAAAATATAAATATTAATGTCAAGCTGATAGGATAGGATTACAACTTCTTTAACCGGTGGCAATGTTAATTATTAACGTTGCCACCTTGGACTACTTAGGGCCAGTTGTTTGAGCTACAATTATCCACACAGAGGTTGTGGATAATTGTAGAACACAGTTTTGAAGCTCTAAGTAAAGTAGGTATAAAGCTAAGCTGTATTTTGGCAATGCATAACTATTTATTACAACTTCTATTAGTGAAATGAATTAAAATGAATTATGTTTGGAAACTAAATGCAAAAATAACATATTTTGCTAATAACATAAACTAACAACCAAATCATTCCCTTAACCCTCCGGTCGTCGGGTGGCTCATGTGTACCACATTCGGTCTGATGGGGTATGTGAGGACTATCATTAAAGTAACAAAAACTTATACTAACTTTTTTTTTATGTCAATGTCCTATTAAAATAATAATTTCTAAACCATATTTGATATAATTTACAAAATATTGTCTTATTAAAACTAGTTTTTTTATATGTTGGTCAGGGTTAAAAAATGCCTTGTAATTTATTATTTTTTTTTTAAATGAGTGAAAAAAAAAAAATAGTAAATTAACATTGTTTATTAAAATATATATGTTACAGGAAACTCAAACACACAAATCTTACTAACACAAGAGAATTAAATAGGCGGTGACACAAACTGTAGTGGTGCAAGGCTTGGACCACCATTTCCTCAAAACAACTGCGACAACAAACTGTTATATTATCTAAACACAAACAATTCTTAGAAACTTTGCAAAAAAAAATCTGGTTTTCCGTCTTTTGCAATATTTATAATTAACTCTTTAGCCAGGCTGTGGTTGTGGTACATCCTCCCGAAGAGTACCTGTAAGCGTAAGCCTCATAACTGAACTTCTTATGGTCTTTGGTAAATGTTTGTCAATCGCACTTTTTTCATATGGTCTTGCAAAAGCTCCATTGCAAAATTGTTCTGAAACAGCCTGCGACTTAGAATCTTCGCCATCCGGGTCTTTAGAAATAAGATGGCTCTTAGGTTGAAAAGAATAAAGCGATCAAGATTTGTTACAAATTCGATCGATTAGACTACTGCATGGCGACTACTTGGATATTAAAATATCATTTATATATAGGAATTTCAATTGCTTTTAATGCCCTCGAAATGTCTGTAATCGTGAAATTTTAAAAAAATATGTTAAAAAAAATATGAAAGGTTTTCATTTCACCGTGCACTCACAGACCACACCCGATGATCGGAGGGTTAAAATCTGCTGCGATTTTCACTGTAATCTCGCAACTAAATAATGCAATTTTTGTACACCTAAGCCTTGACCTAGGACATTTCATAGACACTTCACTATTCTGGTTCTTTTGAAAGATCTTGTTATGAAATGTGTCAATAAAAATATTATATCTACAAATAGGTAGGTATCATTACAACAGAAAACCGGTACAAATAGAAAAATCAATTTTTATTCGGTTAGTTTCCTTTGGGATAATTTTCGCGAGCTCTGGCATGTGTTTTGTAATTAACCCAAGAAAACGAATCAAAGATACTAACACCGAACATTACGTTATATATTCGGTGATACTAATAATAATAATAATGTCACTGAGGTTCGCTCCAATGGTTAATCCAATCTGTTTTCTCAGGGGTACTCCACACGAGTCCTAATGTTGGAGCACCCAATAATACATAGTCATTTATGATTGTCGCAATGACATCAATAAATCAATTTTAAAACAATGAGTATAAGGGGGAAATTCCCTCAACTGAAAAATTTATCGATATGTAAACACACACAAACGATTTAATGAAAAACACGTCATGTGAAAGAGGGGCAAACAACACTAAAATAGGAACATAATTATGTCACTGCTAGGAAAACATTATAATACAATATATAAGAAGATAAAGACACTTACCAGTAGTTTAGAACAATAAATTTTTAGGGAAAACGATTGCACAATAAATAAATATTTTGATTCTCTGATTCTCTGAATCCTCTTCTGCAAATTCCTTCCTAGAAAATTCCCCTAGAATCTGGAAAACTGACATGCGTCATGCGTCCGTCAAGTCAGGTGAGTCATCTAAGGCAATTTCGGTTGGGGTATTATATTTGCTCGGTAGAAAAATGATTGTTCTACCGAATGAACTATCCGCTATCCCAAACTGTAATTTTTTTTTCTAAGTGATTTGAATTTTCTAGGCACGACACAAGAACTTTTAACCTAATTGGACTAAGTTAGTTAGTTAGTTTTTAGTTATGGGCTTCGCGGTTACGCATATACCCAGAAACGACCCCTCTCCAGGCTTAATTAGAGTTGGGGCGACCGATCCCAGATAAGTTACACCTTGGTGGACAGGGATACTATTTTTAGAACCCACAGTATGTCGAGTATGTACTCCTGGAGGCTCAGACTTATTCATGCACGGCTTGTTTTAAGGTTCGAACACCATCGGCTGGGCATTCACACACATTTAAATCTTGTACATGCACGGTTAGAGTCTTATGCAAAGGGGTTTCACACAATGCAGATATAACCAGTTGCTGTCAGAGATACTTCCCATCTCTACAGGGCCCACACGTAATCGTCGTAATCACGTGCAAGAATCTGGAAGAATCTGCGTAGGAATCGACCCTACATTAAGCGACCCACCCTAAACACTGTCCTAACCGGCCACGACTTCCCTTTCTAACCAACGGGGCCCCCAACGCTTTCTGCCACGAATCGCGTGCACTTCCCGTGCGAAGTCAGATTAGAAAACCAGACTCCCTTCCCACGTTCGAACACCGCCACCTCCAAAGCGGAAGTCGCTAATTGGACTTCCGTTTGGTCTTCGGTCGAGTGTAGATGTGGCACAGGCCTCTGGGCGACACGTGGCAATCGTTTAGTGACCGTTTTTCTCCCCGAGGAAGAACCGGACGTCCCAGCCAGAAACAATGGGAACATTTTTGTCTGGGTCGCCCAGCTCTAACTAAGCCTGGCCAGGGGTCGTTTCTGCGTAAATGCGTAACCGCGAAGCCCATAACTAAAAACTAACTATCTAACTTAACCTAATAGTAGCCGAATCGACGATATTTGTCCGCCAAACCAGTGATGCCAGGTCTAGGGAAATGTCCCTAGTTCTAGGGACAATTGACCAAAATAATTTTTACTAGGGAAATAGGGAAATTCTAAGGACTTTTTCTTATCTTCTCTTTATTCTGAAAAACTACCATACAAACCTCAGCCGAATAAGAAAATTTAGAAAATAAAGACAACGTCAACCGAAGTGCCCATTAATACAGTGGCTTTATACAGGACAGTGACGACAATGTTTCGTCAACGCGCTGATTGGCTGCGCCATTTTGGAGCAAATTTGGTTTGTTTTCGTATGCGGCTGTGGATAAGTTCTTGTGATTTATAGCGATCTTATGCGTTTTTCTAGTAATTTTTTTGCTGATTACTAAAGCTGTGTGTATAGTTTCGGTATATCCAATTAGACATTGAAGTTATATTACGTTTTAAAGTGTAGATTTGCTGCTTTCGTAGGTACCAAGGTAGGTAAATAAGTGGTGTTTTAAAGTAGATTATCTATAAGATTTAGTCAGAAGTAGGCTTTAACATACCCTGCAGGCCTCCTACAGGCCCACCAATACATTATAATCCTAAATGTAATGATTTTTAAAAAAACGTGGGCATGTAAAGTTGAAGGGTGATTGTTTCACGAGTTTTTTTTTTGTAACACCAAAGAGTGTTGTTATATTCTACTCTTTGTATTTATATGAATGTAGTAGATTGCAGGTGCATGCCGTGTTTTATATACAAGGTTATATTAGGCTTTTCTTTACCAGCTGAATATTGTATCATTCTACTTTGAAACACTTAGTTACAGTATAAGTAAACAAGATGTCAGTGTCATTAGCTTTGTGATCACGTTCACAGTCCAAATGTGCTTTAGTTCCTTAGGATTAAATGAACCCTTTTAGTCCTGGAAGTACAAAAAATACTTTAACGTCTATATCATTCCATGTTTAACATCATATAGTTTACTGTTATGTAGTTATTAGGGCCTGGTTGTAAAATAGAGGCTTAAACTCAGCTTATTTGAACTACGACTGGTGGTTGAACTCCTTTATACATTGCTGTCAAATTAGATTATTTTATCTGCAATGTATTTTAAATGAAATTCTTCAACCACCAATCTTGGTTTAGCTGACTCGAGCTTAGTCAGCATCGTACAACACAGTCTAAGTAACATGATCATCAAATGTCATTCCTCTATTTGCTTAATTAAGTAATGCGTACATTACAATGTAGTAACGGATTATCTTTTCTTGCAGATTCATTTTGCACCAGGCATGTGGAAGGAATAAATATGAGATAAGAAGTTAAAGCCAAATGCTATCCCAACCATATTTTCCATTTGCAAACCCAACGCGGAAAAAAAGGCTTCTACAAAGTGTAAATTTGCCTTGAAATCTTCAGATTCCATATCGAGGCCTTCTTCCGAGCAAACTGAGAAGTCGAGAATGGATTGGATTTTTTACCATGCACATATTTTATTTTTTTGTAGAAATGGAAAATAGATAGTAATCACAGATCCTTATCATAATATGAGTGAAAAAATAATTAGTAGATATGTAGTATTTCAATAAAAAAGTAAATTATTGCACGCTCAAATATGCTCGTAAATCCTTGAAAAAACTATTTGTATTAAAAAATTTAATTCAAGAAACTACAGCTTTTTCCATGTTTAAGGATCTTTATTTAGCTTTTGTCAATATCCAGAGGTGTATTCCTGTTTTGTATTGTTTTAAATATATTAGGTAATATATGTATATTTTATTATAGATTTTTTTTTATTGTTACCGTTTAGCTTAAACCTTTATCGACAAGAAACAAGAGATCGAAGTAAGTTAATCAAACAACGTTGAGTAAAATTAATATGTTTATTTTAGATGAAATACAGGTTTGTCAAATAGTGTACCTACTTTATTTCCCAACATTACATGAAAGGAACTTCTGTTCGTAGTCAACGTCCATAAAAATCATAATGAATTATTCATTATTCAGAATGCATTCTTTGACAGCATCCTTATTAAATCTGTTTTTTTTCCCTCTGGCTGAAAATTGAAGTAAGGTTTTATATTCTTTGTGTGGATTATAAATAAATAAGATGTTTTTAACATGAACAAGTCTCAAATCTAGACATGATTTTATGGCATTGTCCATATACCTGTTTGCTTTAAAAAAAGTTTTCTTGCATCCACTGCTGTATAAACTGGATACCTGCTTCGCCGCTTCATATGTATTGTGCCTCTCAGTCTCAAAACATTTTTTTGGGAAGGTATTTAAATATGGACCTAAAAATTGCATTTACTATTTATAACATCACCTTGCTGAAAGATACCACAAATCATGAAGAAAGTACTAAAATTTCATGCCGTGAACACAGACGACCATTCTGATTATCACATTAAAACGTTATTAATAATAAAAACAAGTAATTATTTATATTTACGTACCAGTCTGTCACAATCTTAACTCATAACCCCACTTACATTGTCAATTCAGCTGATAAGTGTCTAATTTCGGTTGAGTTTCTGTCTCTTTCTGTACTACGCTCAAAAAGAGTCTGAAACATGTTCCTTGCCGCTTATACATGCGGGATTTTCAAATGCTAGTATAATACTTTCAATTATTTTGCCTGTTAATTTCGTGAAAATTATTAAAGTTTTATTAGCTAAGGGTCCGGTTAACATATTCCTACCAATATAATACCTCAGTCGCTTTATTTTGTTAGCTTCTTGCTAAAAAAATGCAAAAAACGCAAAACTTCCATATAACCTTTAAGAAAATTTGCTCCAAAATGGCGGCCCTGGTCTATTGTCGTCACTGTCCTGTATAAAGCCACTGTACCCATTAAAAATTAGTAGTGACCTCTATTGATTTAAATTACAGGTATAATAACATAAAATAGCAGAATGTTTGCAAATTGAAACGGCCGGCCGCGGCGGCGGCGCGACGCCGGCGTTCGATGATTCGGGGAATCACAAAGTATGTGTTTGTCTTCGGGGTCGAGGAAGGTTAATCAGCTGAATCAGCGAAACAAGTATATAATAATACCCTAATCCTAATATCAATACCTATTCTTATTAAGTTAGTAGTATAAGTATATATATTTTGTTTTCGCTTATGCTTTAATAATTGTAAGTCGTGTGGTTATATATTTATTAAGAAATTGGGCATTAACAAAATTCTATTTTAATTAGTAATCAGCCGTCTACTTCACAAAGGAGACCTGCGACACCGGTAAACAAAACAAAAGCTCGGCATGAACTAACAAAAAATATATGATCAAAAATTTAAAACTGAAAGGTTAAAAATTTCTGAATTTGCAGGATGGCTGCGGGAACATATAAGTAACGAATATCTTTGTCTGTGCACAGTTTGTAATTCTCAATCAAGGACTAGTAAATCAGAACTAAAAAACACGCAGCTACTGAAAAGCAAGGTTAAAAATTATTGCATTGCCGGTTTTATTTCTAATATTACCTTTATTATGGTAAAATAATATTTAAATAAAGTGTTGTTTTAAACCTCGTTTATCAACTAAAATTTTATTTTGGATTATATTTACATTTAATAAGTCTAGGGGATTCTAGGGAAAAATTTTCCCAAATCTAGGTATTTTTAACTGCTTGCACCTGGCATCACTGCGCCAAACTCACCCGTGCGTCTCAGCCGCAGTGACTTCACCTGGCCCACTTAAATGCGTTATTTGTATACGAAGATTATATGGTTTAGCCTTTTGATTATGTTTATTTGCCTTTTACCCAATAAGTTTTGATAATGTTTTGCATTTATATGATTACTTGGATTTAGATTATTATAAATATCACATGCAAATTGCGAGGGAGCAGATGACAGGGCATTAATGGATGCTATTAATGAGGACGTAAAGATATACCAAAATTGGCTTTATTCGAATAAATTAAAAATTAATATTAATAAAACAAAATTCATGATGTTTAAACCAAAAAACCGCAAAGTGGACAAAGTAAATATTAATATAAATAGTTTGGTCATTGAAGAAGCATATTAGGTATCTGGGTCTCATAATAGACAATAAATTAAATTGGAATGAACATACTCAGCATATTATAGATAAAGTAAGTGCAATATGATACCTATGGTCTATAAGTGTAAAAGCTATCTCTCAGATAAATCTAAATTCAGTATTTATAATACCTTCTTTCTGTCTCACATTAGATATTTAATTACAATAATAGGAACTTGTGGTAAAACAATATTTAATTCTTTTCAAGTGCTCCAAAATAAAATGTAAAAAATTATCTTTAATTATGACACATTATTTGACACACAGACACTATATAGAATTGAAAGTTAGTAAACTGTGCACTTTATTTTATCTCCGTTAGAGCAGTAAAATTAATGTATAGAATTATTAATAAAAACCAAATGTCTAATTTATTAACATATTGTTCACTAATAATGTACATAGTCACCAAACTAGATTACAAAGTAATATCTACTGTTTGGAAACTAGGACTAATATAGGATTAAGCAACCCAATTCACCAAGCATCATCTTGCCTATAAATATTAGAACTATTAATAATTATAACAGATTTCTTAAATTAGGTAAATTACAATTAGGTATAAATTAGGTATACAAAGATTTGTTAATATAGTTAGTTTACTTTATTGTCCTCGAGGTCAGTTTTAAAATATGCATAATGTTGAAAATAAATGATTAAAAAAAATAAAAAAATAAAACTAAATATAGGTAACATACGGCCAGACGTGTAATCATTTAATAAAATATGACAATATTGCTCCAATATGTTTTTTTCTGGTGTGACTTAATTAATATTTTTTTTAGTTTTCTGGTACTTTTTCTGGCAGTATCCCCTGTGTTGCCATCACTATGCTTTCTTTTCCTGTTTTTGATTTTTTGCTTTGAAATTTTGAAAATTCATTCGAATGATAGTACGCAAGTTGCAAAAATCGTGTACAAGAGAATATGGCAATTCTCTTTCTTTTTTAAAAAATGTTCTTTGCTAAATTTTTGTAAGTGTTATTACATTTATACACCGCGCACATATTCCCAGACATGCTAATTCCGAATATTCCTGCAAAAGATAATGTACCAATGAAAGAATAATTATTAACTGATGGTTGGCTAATTCTTAGGTCTCTCTATATGCAAACACTAAACAATACTTTTGTTACAACAATAAAAATACCCATTAAAAATAGGGAAACTGTTCAAAAACGACTACTTTATTTTACAAAGCAACGGCAACTAAAATGAAAAATGAAAACTAATAATAAAACCACAGCTTTATTGAATAAGCTGTGTTAAAACTAGCGAATGAGTGGGCCAGACTACGTCACGACACGGACTTTGAACGTTGCGGCTGAGGCGTGGAAAAGCGAACACAGCGCTTACGACATGCATCTATCTATGCTATTACTGCTATTAGGTTAAAAGTTCTTGGGCTCGACATATCTATCTTTTGGCTCTTGATAGCTTCACCAAGAAAGTAATTGTGAATTGTGATGTAATAGATAAAAAAAACTGAGCGAGTCTGCTAGTACTCGAGACAGTGATGTGTAAACATATTTTAACATATCCCATTCCTATAACGACATCATCGACATGTAAATCTAAAGCCATTTTAGGCCGCGTGACGCCTGAATATAGGCAACCACTTATTTGGAACTGGTTGCCTATATTCTAGCGTTAGGAAGAACCTGTCACATTCGATTGCGCATTTCCGTCTCATTTGCCGAGATTTATACCATCATACCGCCGCGTAAAGGTACGTACAGACCTGACACAACGCGCGCGCGGCACGCACGCGACAGTCCACAATTCCTAGGTGTGGACGGGGCGCGCGCGCGGCGCTAGCGCCGCATGTCCGATGCGCGTCGCTACCCGTCTGTTGTCGGTTTTTCGACGGCAGATCAAAGAAAGAGCGAGGCGCAGTGTGGACGGGTAGTAGTAGGTGCGTAGCAATCGCGTGAGAATCAGTGAAGAAGTGCAATAGAACTTAGTCGCGTGGCGCGCGCGTCTCGTCAGGTCTGTACGCACCTTAAGATGTTTACGCACATCAAAATAATTGTTCGAACAATGGTGTCCATACTGTCCATGGTGTTTATACGTCCTTGGTAAAGTTACCAAGAGATGGATATATATTGGCCCCTAAAATGGTATAGCTATTTATATTTGTAAAATAACGCTGGATATCGATTTCGAAGTTGTTAAATTCCAATATAGTCCACTGGTGCAGGTGCTTATGCGTAGTTAACACTTGACATTTCCGGCGTCCCGGAGTTTAAGACTGCATGCCTTGGGTTCGTTTTTGTTCATTTTATTAATTTTACCAAAGAAAATAATAGTTTCAATAGAAGAATTTTTCAATGTTAAATTTTGAACCCCTAAATGGACGCCCCCTCTAGGAAGCTAGCGTGCATCGGAATATTAGGTAGATCGCCGCTATTTCCAATTCGCCCACGAGCCCGTATTCAAATTACCAGTATTTCCACTTTATCGTAATCTCCGCCTGAAGCAAGCTTTGTATTCACAATTATAAAAGCGTCGTTTGAGTAAATTGCCGTTTGAATTTAAAATACCCTTTAAATTGTTGGATATACTATTAATAAAATGTCAAGTAAATGCTGCCAGTATTTTGAATATACTGGGTCAGTAAATGAAATTGTAAGCGTTGATATTTTGATTTCCTTATAAATATGAGATAATGTACATACTCCCGTCTGTCAAAAAACTGAAAAAATTTGATGCCACCATATTCAACTAGTTTTGCACAATTATTTTTAACACCTCTTTTCAAAGTTTGCACACTATTCTGGAGAAAGTTATAATGTAACAAAAATTTGCATTTTACGTCTCGCTTTTACAAAAAAAAAGGGTTGTGCACTATGTGCGCATATCTGAAGTGAAACTTCTTAAACTTAAACGCCCTAGCCTTATACCACTCAATTAACAAAAAGGGAAGACCTAAATGAAGAAAAAATTCTTCATAAAAGTTTCGCTTATGTCGAGGTAATAGAGCAAATCCCATATTTGTGCTTGTAAACTAACAAAGATATTTCACAATAACAGGTCGTGTCGCTCGTCGTGTATCGCCCGCCGTGTAGGGATCGGGGATCGCGACCTTCAAAATTTACCCCTGGCGCGCGTTAAGAAGTTTCACTTCAAAAATTGAAAAGCTTTGAACTGTGTTCAACTAATTTGACACAATTTTGCACACGTATTTTTAAATTTTGCACTCTTTTGGGGAAAGTTACGAGGTACCAAAAATTTTCACTTTCTCCCCCGTTTGTTACAAAATTGAAAATTTTGAATGCTGCTATGTTCAACAAATTTTGCACACTCTTCTGGAGAAAGATATGAGGTATGAAAAATTTGCATTTTCCGCCTCCTTTGTCAAAAATTTGATGCTACTAGCATAACCGTCTTGACTTCGACGGTTGTGGTTGGGAGTCAAGACGGTTATGGCTCAACCTTTGTTTATATTAAAGACAATGGCTCAACTAATTGAGTAATTTTGCACAATTTTGCATATATATCTATTTGCAAATCTTGCACACTATTCTGGGGAAGTTATGTTGTGTTAAAAAAAATTGCATTTCCCTCCCCCGTTTGTCAAATAATTGAAAATGTTTTATGCTATTCGCTTGCACAAAAGGTATGTAGGCATACCATTACCAATATATTATCATGAAAGTTAAACCCGAGTATAACAGTTGGTTTCTGTTTGAGCCTAGTAGCACTAACAAGGTTTAAACTAAAAAAAAACAACCTAATGTTAGATAAAATATGATATAATAGACCATCTCGAACTTAAGATTACATTCTATCGCAAGGGTGCAATCGACGCATTGATCGGATCGATTCGCCGAATCGATTCAAAACTCCGATATCGATTCGATTCTTACCATGCACCGGCTCAAAGAACCAATTCACCCTAGTATGAGCTGCCCCAAGGTGCATATTAAGACAATACGTTGCGGGGACCGGGTCACAGGGGAGCCAAACAGCGAATTGCTTATGCCGGTTTTAGACTGACAATTTATTGGCCAATTAATTGATCAAGTCGCTTTACCAACAATATTTATTGATAATGTAAAACGCCAACTTGACAATTTAACTTGACCAAGGTTCTTTCTCAATTTATTGACGGATTACAGCATTTCTAATTTTCCGTCAATTATTGCGTCAAGTCAGTGTGGCAACCTAATGAAATAACACATGCAAAATAATGAAGTTAGGTTTTTTGTCTGAATCCGATATTATGATTTGTTTTTGTTGATGCCTGAGCCTTTCTTTTAATTCAACTTATATTTAAGCCGCGTTCGTTTTTGTCATCTTTTTTCTCGATTTGCTCTAACATTTTGACAGGCACGTGACTTGGATTTTCCTTTTAAATACACAGAACTCGTGAGCAAATCGAGGGAAAAAATGAAGAAACGAACGCAGCTTTAAAGTGAGCCGTGTAAAAGATAAGGAGTTTTTATTAATTTTATCACAGAATAGGAATGATATCATAAATAACCTTAAAATTCTAAAAAAATATTGTTAGGTTGGTAGAGAGTTTTTCATTATCGTTTGTGTTGTGAATAAGTTCAAAGCGCTTCCGGTGTAAAGTAAAGTTAAGCTAACAAAAATTCGCAAACAACATTTGCAACTAAATTGATCAATTTAAATTGTCAGTGTAAAATTAGCATTTCAAATGGTCTCGTAGATCAATGGTTGGATGCTGTGTTTATGACACAAAAGCTCTGGTTTGATTTCCGTCGTTGTTTTCATTTCTTTCACAGTTATTTTATTTATTTTTTTAATTTTGGTTAATTTTATTTTGGTTGCGCCCCGGAGCGAAGCGAGCGGAGCAACATGCGTGAGGTGAAAATAAAATGTAAAACAACTCTGAAGCCTTGTTACTCAGTTCCGGCAACGAATTGTCCAAATAATTACATAACTTGGAGCTGGCTGAACATTGACCGTTGAAAGCCACATTTCGTACGCTGTTATGTAAAAAAAGAGGAAGAAGCCTCTCGCTCGAGAGAATGACAGTTTAATACCATTTATTTGTTTACAAAAAAAAACCTTGGTCTTGGTCAAATATTGTGTATTATGTTTAATGTTTAATTTTGAACGAAAATAGTGCTATATAAAATGAATTTTTGCTAATTTATGTTTTTTTTATGATACCTGGTTTTATATTTAGTTTTTAGGTTAAGCATTACCCGGAAGTAAGTAAGTAGGATTCGCCCTGGTTGAATGTTTTCCTATTTTTATGTTTTTATTTTCTTACTTTTATTAGGGAGCTTTATATATTGGTTGCTGGTGATTATTACACAAAATCGTTAATTTCTATATAGTCTTTAAAGTTTTATGTTCTGATGAATGATGGGTTGTGACCTAGATGTTATAATTAATTAAAAAATATAAATTATTAGAAACCTACTTATAACAGTATAATCGAGAGCGTAATGACTGTTTGGAATCCGTTTGGAATTTACCTACCTACTTATATAATAATATAACAGAACTGTAAGCCTAATTTTAATTTCTTTATATTTCCTTTTATGATTGTGGGTATAATCAAAATTCCCTAGTTCTTTTTCTATTGTAGGACAAACATTCTAAAATCATTTTGATTGTTAATTGTTTGCCTACAATTTTATTTAAGGTTGTGAAGATTTAGAAAACTAAAAATGGCTCAGAGCACCCCTAGTGGTACTTCTTCAAGAAAGCACACACGAGATCATGATACTGCTTCAGTTTCTTCAAGAATTGGAGATGTGTCAGAGTGGGAGGCTAATGAGGTATTCTTCAAGTAACGTCATTTCTTAATCCTAAATTTGATTGCTGACATATTTTGTCTTCAATCTTTTTTATCTTTTTAAGTCTGTTCGTCAACGTGAATTGGAAGAAGCAAAAGGAAGAACTGCTCAGATGGAAAAAACAATGAGATGGTGGTCAGATTGTACGGCCAACTGGAGGGAAAAATGGTCAAAAGTTCGAAATGAGAGAAACAAAGCTAGGTAAACTGATATTTCTCTAATACCGATTTAGGAGAGCATCGAAATAACCATACTTGTATTTTTCTGATTATTCACAAATGTAGTTGATGCATACAAGTGATTAAAAATTTGCAGTATAGTTAGTGAAGCATTTTTTCTTCATTTCCTTTTTATTTACAATATAAAATAGGTAAAATTATTTTTTAGAGAAGAGTGTAAGCAGCTAAGAACCAAACTAGAAACTTCTATCAAAGAAGGTAGCTCTTATAAACGCAGTAAAGAGGAACTAGAATTGCAGAACGATCAGTTGAAGAAGGAAATTGAGAAAGTACATCTTTTGTTGTTAAAACATGCTGGTCAATTTGATAGTCAAATATTTGAGGCTTTGGGGGAAGAGCCTTTGAAAGATTTTGCATTTAGGTAAGTATGATACTTTCATGTAGGCAACATTTTTCTTTTTAGAGCCACTAAGTACACAATATGTTTTTTAACTACTACTTGCACTTTGTCTATTTTAAATCTATATTCAGCAGATATGTTTATTATCTACATGCTTATTTTCACTAGCCTTAGATTGTTCCGAAATGTGATACTACAATAAAACATAATCTTTATTGCCAGAAAGTTACAGTTTTCTTACTTACAGGGCTAAATGTTAAATACTGCATAAACTTTAAAAAAATACTACCCTAATAGAAAACATTGGCTGACACTGATTTTACTTAAGGGTAGATCCAGAACTTCACCTATTTTTTTAAAATAAAATGCATTTGAATTTTTGAGTAGGACAAGACACTACAATTTTATTGCAAAATTATAAAAAACTGGTCTTAATTGTAGACTCGTTTACATTAACGACAACACATATTTTGAATAAAATCTACTTTAAAATGTAGTACCTATTTTAAAGACATTAAAAATATTGATATTAGAATTAGAAGAAAATTGTTACCTTACCCAATTTACAGAAGAAGTGGAGATTTAAGATTTATAAAATTCTGAATAAATATTGTATCACATTCTGTTACAGAGAGGTAACAGGAAGAAATAACCATACACACATAAGGAACTTAATGTTTGTTGCATTCATAACATCTTAAAAAATAACTATTTTATAATGTGAAGGTAAATTAAGCTTTTCCAATGTGTGCATTGATGAAGCTGCTGCACTGTTGATGCATAAAGGTTAAAGAGGAACAACTACTAAACGAACCCCAATATTCATAGTGTGTTTGAACAAGTAAATTGTACTAGAGTATTATAGGTTCAATTTCCTTGCATTTCTTATAACAAACCCAATGGCTTTATATGCTTTACTGTAAGGTGACCAACTCTTGAAAACCAAAATACGGGACAAAGAATAAACAAACTGCCAGAGGATCATACTGAAGGCAAGAAATTTGCAATAAAAAATAACTTAATATGAGTAGTTACCATGGACTTATTAACTACAAAGTTTTGCTTTTCATAGAAGTATAAAATACACTTGCAACTGTGCATATACCTCTTGGTCTAAGATCAGGTATTAGAAATATATACCCTCATCTGTTATTTGACGATGACAAAGATTATATGTTAGATAATATATAGATTGATAAATCGCACATGGATTGCCTAGCTAAATCTGGGGCCAATGGCGTTATACAGGGTACGTGAAACAAATTCGTTTCTCACTATTGGGATCTCGTAAACGGTAAAAGATACAGCAAAGTCTAAAATTGGGGCAAAGTTGCTCAATTTAGTACCCAGTATTTCGACTTTTTGAAGTTTGAGATATCTCGAGTACTTCCGGAGATATCCGCGAAAAAAACGAAATTTGTTTTTAATTTTTTTCTGACGTTATTTTTGGAAATATCAAAAAAATGTTAACACTCTCTAGGCGCACTTTTTAACGGTCTACCCTAAGTCAGTTTTCTAAATCAACGTTTCGATTTCTCGGAACCATCAAATATTTTTTTTAAATACATGTAGGTTTTATCAATTTATTTGCATATTTAGGGGGTAATTTGGTAAAATCTATCACCAGATATTTTAATAAAATGTATGCGTTACAAAATTACCAGAAGTTTTTTTTTTTTAATTTGAGATACTTAATCTGCGCCTGTTAGTATTGTAAATTGTCTGAGGTGTTCATTTTGTTAATAATACCTACGAAATTTCCCCCTAAATAAAAAGAAAAATAAAAATTATAGGTCCGTATTTAAAAAAATTGACCTGATGATGGTTCTGAGAAATCGAAACGTTGAGTTAGAAAACTGACAACTTCCTAGGATAGATTGTTAAAAAGTGCGTCTAGAAAGTGTCATTATTTTTTTGATATTTTCGAAAATAACGTCACAAAATATTAAAACATAAATTCGAAATTTTCGGTTTTTCTCGGATATCTCCGGAAGTACTCGAAATGTCTCAAATATCAAAATATCAAAATGTCAAAATACTGGGCACTAAATTGCGCAACTTTGCCTCAATATAAACTTTGCTGTATCTCTTACCGTTTACGAGATCCCAATAGTGAAAAGCGAATTTGTTTCACCCTGTATAATATAGATTTTAATTAACTTTTTTGGAACAACTTCCCCGATTTGTTATTAAAAAAGAACGAGCATTAGCTGAGAGAATATGACTCAAGGAATGGGAGAAATATACCAAACTACCCCCTAAATTTGCAAAAGATTGATAAAAACTACAGGTCCGTATTTAAAAAAACTCTGTTTTAGTGCATGTTGCCGAAGGTTCCAAACCCCAACGTAGCTGATTTAGAAAACTGACAACATCTTAGGGTAAACCGTTAAATAGTGCCTCTAGAAAGTGTAAATATTTCTTTGATATTTCCAAAAATAACGTCAGAAAAAATTAAAAACAAAAATCGAAAATTTAGGTTTTTCGCGGATATCTCCGGAAGTAGTCGAGATATCTTAAACTTCAAAATACTGGGCATTAAATTGCGCTACTTTGTCCCAATTTAAACTTTGCTGTATCTTTTACCGTTTACGAGATCCCAATAGTGAGAAGCGAATTTGTTTCACCCTGTATAACGGCATTGGCCTCAGATTTAGCTCGGCAACCCATGTGCGATTTATCAATCTATATATTATAACATATAATCTTTGTCATCGTCAAATAACAGATGAGGGTTTATATTTCTAATACCGGATCTTGCACTATCTCTTCTGTAAGATTTCTAGGATTAATAAAAAGAAAAGACAAAAGACGTCATTGTTTATTCTCTACATTTTTACGACGGACGTCAAAAAGTATCATAAACATAATTCTATTTTCCTTCATTGCATTAAAAACAGATAGACATCACCTGCACGCTCATATTCAGGTTACCGTATTTTTTTATTTTACCACGAGTTGGACTCTTGACATTACTGCAAGTCCGGCGGTAAAGGAATCAATGTGATATTCAATACAGAAAACCTCCGCATTAAAGGAAAAGCATATATTTTGATGAAACGATATTAAACGAAGTAAAAAAAAAACGGGGCAATATGGGAAGTTTTTCAAAAACGGGACAGCACGTGAAAATACGAGACTGTCCCGGCGAAAACGGGACGGTTGGTCACCTTATTTACTGACTGTGAAGATATGTGTTGAATTTCAAAGT
This sequence comes from Pissodes strobi, assembly GCA_016904865.1. Classification (NCBI taxonomy): domain Eukaryota; kingdom Metazoa; phylum Arthropoda; class Insecta; order Coleoptera; family Curculionidae; genus Pissodes; species Pissodes strobi. Next base: position 425,034 of record MU182054.1, read on the forward strand.
AGGTTGCAAATATACTATGAGGTCTCTTGCAAAGGAGTTATTTTACATATAAAAGTCATACAGCATATGTCTTAGTTGTGAAACTTTTTATTATCATCAAATCAATGTACTACAGGATTTAAATCTTTTTGTAAAAGAATTCAGTCCTTTTTAATTCAGATGACTTTATAAATTTTGAAACAATTAAATCTTGAAGTCATCTGTAAAAAGTAATGATCACAATTTAATGTATCACACTAGGTATGGTATTTATAAATAAAGTAGAAAGTATAGATTCATATTACTAAGAGACATTAAGGCAATACATTAAATGGTTAAAATTCACTTTTTTGGCGGTAACATTCAATATAGTTATTTCTATGTTTTTATTTAGTAATGGTTCTCCATTGAAAGACAACAGTTTCAAGGAACTGAGAGGAGCCATCTCACCCTTAAGGGATTTATTAAACGACAGAGAGCGCCAAAATGGTGTTTCCTCCAGTCAAAGTAACCCTGAATGTGATAGCACAGGACACCTAGACATTGATATTAAAGATAGAAATAGTGATATTAATTTAAGGTGAGTTTAGTTAAGTAGCATATAAATGTGCTTCTGAATCAGTAAATATTATGCTGTCTTGAATTGGGAGTTGGACTGATTGATATAAGCTGTTTTATAGTTGAGGTAATGGCTCTAGGTAGTTTTTCTTTCACTCCTTTCCCATAATATTTAGCCACGAAGTTCAATTTAATATATTATTATTGTCATATGTTTATCTTTATACATTAAAAGATAAATTATTTTCTGTAAGCTAGTGCCAAGAAGTTAAAACACATGCTTGCTTTTGGATTCACAGAATTATAGTGGGTTCACATTAATAGAATTTTTTTTGTTTTGAACTTTGAAGTACCTTTATAATTGTTTATTATAATTATGGGATACACCCATTCAAAGTACAGTGACAGAAGATTCTTAGGTAGTGGTACAAAAGCAGCGTGAATTGTTGTGTGTGAAAAGAAAAATTAATTTGAATATGATGTGCTATTTTTTAAAAAGGTCTTAAATGTTTTTTGACAATTATTTCATTTGCTTGAGATATTTTCAGCTACACAACAATAGAAATTGTTTAGTTCGGCAGATGGTAACCTATATTCTACATGAATATTTCAAGCTTTTCGCCGCAGTTCATTCACAATTCTCCATGCTTCCTTTTGTTTCTTACTAGAATGGTGTATTCTATTCCTGTAATAAATATGTTTTGCTGTTTTTAAAATTACTCTATATATTCTCCTATATCTACTGAAGTATGCCTGGAATGTTGGATCATTTAACGTAATGAAGGGCTCGCATATTTTTTGCCAAAGTTCTTAAACCCCTAGTAATCCAAGGCTTCCTGATTTTACTTTTAATGTTTTTTAATGGAAACGAATAGTTAAAGCGACAAGCACTAAATGAAAATGAAATGATTCCAACGGATCCCCAGCCAAATGCCTGCCAATCAGCAGTATTATGTGGAGACTTCAATGTCTGTTTCGGCACTGTTTACTGAGTATCTTATAGATACTCAGAAAAAAAACCATAAAAAATGATCGAGATCGAACATTTAACTGATTTAATGATACATAACATCTAAATTTATTAAGTAAGCTATCTAGAAAGCACTACTCTTGGCTTGAAAAAAACTTAAAGCACATATAAAAACCAGTATTGGAAATGCCAAAAGGTCAGTTATGATGGCCTTATACATAATGCTTCTAATGCCATAAAATGTCTGTGGAATATGATTAATGAACATCGTGGCATAGTTAGGAAGAATGGTGGTGGGTGTGTAAATATACCTCCCGATCAATGTATCCATTTTTCATAGGCATTGCTCATGAATTATAAACTAAAGTAAGACCCTGTTCATCCCGAACGGTCACACGCTCCGCGGCACGAAGACCAAATTAGACATTACATCCCTATTCTGCATCATAAAAATCGAAAGTCAGCCAGGTCTTTACAAGCAGTATAATTTCATACTTGTTGTAATAGAAACATGTTGGTAGTAGATTGTTATGCTTGTCCTTGATCCACTGTCATTACGCAATAATTTATATTTTCGGGCCGTGGTTAACGATCTTTGAGAGGTTTTCTTATATAATATAGGAAAACTAAGAAATATAAGTTATATTACACCTTTAGAGCACAACACCATTAGGACAACATTTTAAAGAACTATTGGTTACATAAATATCGACTTGATTTGAAAAATATTTAAGTTTTTCGCCTAAAACATCAATTTTTTCCTGCAATAGGGTAGAGTGTTCCCTTAAAATATTATTTTTATACTGTAGTTAAAGTACAGGAATCGAAAGTACCTGACTATAGCTTTCAAGGCGTTAACCGACTCGGCATTTTGCCAATATTGTCACCGCCTTAACGCTAGCTATACGGGGTGCTACAAATTCGAAGCTCACCATTGGGATCTCGGAAACTAAAACAGATACGAGGTCGGTTAAATTGGGGCAAGGTTGCGCAATTTAAGGGTAATTGACATGCCGCGCCGTTGAGAGATTTAGAAAATTTCGTCTACTTCCGAATATATCGGTAAAAAACCGAAAATCAGCTACTTTATTTTTTTTTTTCAGATTTTCTTTGAAGAGATAAAGCAAAATAAATGTCACATTATTATTGCCACTTTTTCTCCTCTACAAGATGACAGTATCAAATTCTAAATCCGACGTTTCGCTTTCGGACCCCCTTCATCAACTTAATTTTTTTAAATACGGACCTGGATATTTTATCTAATTTTTTAAAAGCCTTTGATCTCCCAAGACCAACGATGCGTCACACTTGTCCGATAGTGGTAACAAATGTTGTTATATATGAAATCGGGTCAAAAAAGATCGCCCCAGCTCTGTCTAACACATTATCTCTTATGGGAAAAATCTAGACTTTTTGATTTATGGATAAGTGTGATACATCATTGGTTTTGGAACACCAAACGCTTATAAAAAATTAAATAAAAATTCCAGGTCCGTATTTAGAAAAATGAAGTTGATGAGGGGGCCCGAAAGCGAAACGTCGGATTTAGAATTTGATACTGCTATCTTATAGAGGAGAAAAAGTGGCAATAATAATGTGTTATTTATTTAACTTTATCTCTTCAAACAAAGGTAGAAAAAAATAAAAATAAAGTAGCTGATTTTCGTTTTTTTACGGATATCTCCGGACGTAGACGGAAGTTTCTAAATTTCTCGACGGGCGGCATGACAATCACCCTTAAATTGCGCAACTTTCCCCCAATTTAATCGACCTCGTATTTCTTTCAGTTTTAGTTCCGAGATCCCAATGGTGAGCTTCGAATTTGTAGCACCCTGTATATTCACAACGATCGCACTTCGCGGCAACTTGCAGTTTTTTTTGCAATAAACGTAATTTAAATTCTCTGATCATTCTGACACATCACCAGTGTCGGCCATCTTATTTAACTATTTACTATTATAATTTAAGGCTGGAAGATGACACCGAAAGCTTGAAAGGAGCGGTACCAAAACCAAAGCAACGAAATGATGTGGGCGTTAAACCAGCGATTTTATTGAAAGAGGAAGATGCTGTCCAAAAAACATCCATACTTCAGTTGAAGCTGGATGAGGCTACCAAGACTATAAGTATTGAAAGAGAGTAAGTTTGCATTCATTATTTCTCATCGTATTCCACTTCAGCTAATGATTGAGGTTGCAATATAGCAAATGCCGGAGCATTGTTGCTGTTTTTTTTTTTTAATAACGGAGTTGTATCATTCTAAGTACCAATTATCATCACGAATAAACAAAATTAAATTAAAACTATTCGTTTAGGAAAGGGGAGGACCCAATTACAAAAAATATAAATACCCTTCAAGTGTAGTAAAAGTAAAGGTTAAGTTAGGTGAGCCCAGATTGTAGCGACACACTTATATATGCTTAATGGGGCACATTGTGTCATCCCCAAGTTGGCAGTCAAGCCTAAAGTAAAAGTACCATCAGTGTCTGGTGAGAAAACCGGTGATGGTTCTGAGTCTATCCGAAATTGGTCATTAGTCCAACTCTTAATTCTGGCTAGATGGAGCAATGGCAAGCGCGGGGCCCACGTCCGCACTCATTCTGGCCGTTCTCGAAAAAATCCCCGCTTCTGATCTCTCGGCCATCAGAGCGTCTTTGTACAAGATGAATAAGATTATGTCCAACAATATAAGAATAAAGAATCATAACCCATAACCTGCATTTAGCACAGGTAACTAAAAGGTGCAAAATTAGTAAAATTTTCTTGATCCGGTTTATCCGACGATCTGATCGATAGCGTTACTGCGGTGGCAACAAATGTGTCGCAAGTGTCATACAGGAAAGTGAACGTTCAACACAGACAGCAGTTCTGGACATTTACCTAATGTGATTATGTCGATGAAATAGATTACACACAATAAGCTAATATTTTTTTCGCCGATTATATAATGATTTCAGACCTAATATATTTTTTTATTAGGGAGAAATATATAGACTCAAAATGTATTTGGTTATAATTCAACATAATAGAGAAATTGCTTTAGGTCGACTTCAGGCCATTTTCATGTAATGCAAAGTACGGGTAGCGAAACGTTTGTCATAGTCTTTGTTAGGACCCTGATAAGTTGTAATAACCATGACAACGCTGTACGAGAGATGTCAATCGGGATCTTGAAGAA
>MU182054.1:430118-472717 GCA_016904865.1 Pissodes strobi
GTAGAACATACCGTGAAAGGAGTTGGACAAACGGTCACGAATATTAGCACACAGGTGAAGATTGAGATTAAATCGTGTAATGGTGAATTCTGTTGTGAAATAACTTGTTTAGTGATGCCGAATATAATTTGTAAATTGCCTTCTGACGCCTTTAATAAAAGCTTAATAAAAACCCCATCTTGTTTTAATTTAGTAGATCCCGAATTTAATGTACAAAATGATGTTAAATTGTTGTTAGGGTCTGGAATATTTTGGAACATAATAATTTCAGGTAATGAAGCGTTAGGCCCTGAATTACCTATTCTGCAGAATACAAATACAAGGTTGGGATGGGTAATTGCCGGTAATCTTGGTATTGGGCTGAATAAAACTAAAAATTCAAGGAATAGGACAGAGTGTCATCTAGCCTTAAATAGTAATGATGATAGAGCTTTCGAAAACATACTTTTAAAGTTTTGGGAGATAGAAGAGCTGAGTAAAAATAAATTATTGTCGGAAGAGGAAAAGTATTGTGAAAACTTTTTTGAAAAAACGGTTCAGAGGTATAGTACAGGTAGGTTTGTTGTTAAAATATCATTCAAACCATCTTTAACTGGTATATGATGCTTGAGCGAAGGTAGAACAAGAATTCTGAACTATGTAAACAATATACTGAATTTTTGCAAGAATATCGGAATTTAAATCATATGACGGAAGTTGATGCAGATAATTCACAGGGCTACTTTCTACCTCATCATGCTGTAGTGAAAGATACTAGCTTGATGACTAAATGCAGGGTAGTCTTTGATTCGTCCTGCAAGACCGACACAAACATCGCTTAACGATGTTCAATATGTGGGACCGACACTGCAGCATGATATTTTCTCTATATTGATCAGATTTCTCATGCATCAATACGTTATGACAGCTGACATATCGAAAATGTTTAGACAAATTTTGATAGATCCAGGTCAAAGAAAATACCAAAAAATAATGTGGCGTCCAAGTCAAACTGGAGATGTAAATAATTAAATTAAATACCGTCACATACGGAAACGCATCGTCACCGTATCTCGCAGTAAAATGTCTCTTTCATTTAGCGGACAAAATTGAAGGTGCGTATCCCCGTATTAGGAAGGTAATAATCAAGATTTTTACATGGACAACCTTACCGGAGCAGACACTGAAGAAGAATTGTTAGAGATTCAAAATAAAATAACTGAAGTCCTTTGTGCAAATGGTTGTGTAACAGTCGTGATATGTTAAAAAAAATTCCGACTGAATGTCAATTTGGATATGAATGTTGTAAACATAGGTGCGAAGGTGAACAGAACAAAACGCTAGGGATATTCTGGGACTCTAATGATGATATGGTCTGCTATCGTATAAACCTAAACTACATTGTGCCATTAAATTTTGTATCAAAGCGTTCAATTTTATCTGCCTAACGTCAGATTTTCGATCCCTTGGGATTGCTTGGACCGATATTGACAACAGCCAAGCTTATAATGCAAGAATTGTGGAAACTAAAGGTAGGTTGGGACGATGCAGTACCGAAATTAGTATTAAGGACATGGAACGACTTCCATGGTGATTTAGAACACATTAACCATATAAAAATAAAAAGACACCCTATTTTTTCTACATATGTAAGTATAGAACTGCACGGGTTCAGCGATGCGTCAGTCACGGCATATGGAGCCTGTATTTACATTTGTTGTCAGGTGTCCTCTATCTAGTAAATACTCAAGTCATCTGTTATGTGCGAAATCGAGGGTAGCTCCAATTAAATAATTGACTCTGCCACGATTAGAATTGAATGGAGCTGTTTTGCTAAGCAACTTGGTGAAGAAATCGGTAGAATCTATGGAGATAAGATTTGATCGCTTGTATTATTGGACGGACTCGATGATTGTGTTGGCTTGGATAAGAAGTAGGTCTACAAGGTGGAAGACATTCGTAGCTAACAGGGCCAGTGAAATTCAGACCTTGACAGAAGTGGAAGATTGGCGCTACGTACGATCGGCTGACAACCCGGCAGACCTTATATCTAAAGGTACTTTGTCAAAACAATTAATAATGAATTATGGTGGTCTGGGCCTGAATGGCTGTGCCATGATATGGCCCATTGGAATGTGATAAATGATTTATCTTTGGAATCTATTCCAGAGGAGCGTAATGTTGTAGTAGGTGTAGCAGCGGAACAACCCCTTCTCTTAGATAATTTATTGCTTAAATTTTCGTCGTTGAAAAAAAATCATAAGAATTTTGGCTTTTATCTTAAGATTTATTAAGAACATTAGGCCAAATAATAAAGAAAGGTATTTCGGTTCCTTATTACCTTCAGAATTGGACGAGTCGTTAAATCTAATAATTTCAAATGCTCAGTTAAATTGTTTTCCCCAAGATTATGATAACCTCTTGGTAATAAGAGTAAGCTTTTATCACTAAACCCATTTATTTAGGAAAATCTTTTACGTGTCGGGGATCGTTTAAGAAATTCCAACGAGTCGTTTGAAAGAAAGCATCCAATAATTCTGCCAAGCAACCACGTGTTAACGAAAGCTCTTCTGAGGCTCGAACATGAACGTCTGTTACACTGCGCTGTTCAAGCACTACTTTGTTCAATTCGAGGTAAATACTGGCCAATATCTGGTCGCAATACTTGTAAAAATGTAAATAGAAACTGTGTAGTTTGTGCTAAGAGTAATCCGAGACCTTTCAGTATTTTATGGGTGATTTATCCGACATGCGAGTAAATGACAATTCTGCTTTCTCGAATGTTGGAACTGACTATGGGGGGGCCATTTTGGCTTATATTTCTTTGTTCGTGTGTATGTCCGTTAAGGCGATGCACCTTGAAGTAGTAACCGAACTAACAACTGAAGGATTTTTGGCGGCGCGGCGTTTAGGCGTTTTATAGGTCAACAGCAATATGTCATGGCATGACCATGTTGCTAACATCGCAAAATCAGCCTCCCAGAAGCTTGGTGCGCTATTTCGCAACAAAAAACTCTATACACCGCAGCAGTTGCTCTTGCTGTACAAAGCGCAAATAAGACCGTGCTTAGAATATTGCTCACATATCTGGGGTGCCGCACCAAAGCCTACCCTAAAGCTGCTGGATTCCATTCAGAAGAGGGCTGTGCGTCTCGTCGGCGATCCGGAGTTGACCCGGATAGTCTGGAACATCGCAGACATGTGCTCGAGATGTCTCTGTTTTACAGATACTTTCACGGCAGATGTTTCCAGGATTTGGCCCGCATCATCCCGCCCCTGGCAACTCCTGTCAGACAGTCCCGACAGACGGCAGGAGCGCACCAGTTCGTCGTACAACTAGAAACACCTAGAACATCGCTTTACCAGAACTCCTTTGTCTGGCGCACTGCATCGCTGTGGAACTCACTTCCAGGACATCTGTTTCCCACTTATTACAACCTACAAGTATTTAAGAACCGTGTCAATCAACATCTTCGCACACACACCGCTCGTCGAGCGCCATAGGATCTCCCTTTAGTGTGTGTGCCACTGCCATAAAAAGAAGGCGGGGTAGACCAGCAAATGTCTATTCCGATAACGGCACCAATTATGTCGGCGCACATAACGAGCGTATATCAATTTTTAAAGCAAATTCCAAATAATATTTCAGATTCTCTCGCAAATGAGAGAATACGTTGGCAATTTCATACCCGCGAAATTTCCAAGTTTTGGAGGCATGCGGGAAGCCGATATAAAAAGCTGTAAAGCCCATATCAAACGTGTAATCGGTAACATATCGTTAACTTTTGAAGAATTTTATACCGTTCTAACTGAAATCGAAGGTATTGTTCATTGTGCCCCTTGACATCAGACCCGGATGACCTAACGGCTTTGACCCCAGGACACTTCCTAATTGGAAGAGCGTTGACTGCTCTGCCTGAAAGGGACCTTTCGCATGTGCCAGAAAATAGGTTGAAGAAGTGGAAATTTCTGCAACAGATGGCTCAGCATTATTGGAGCAGACGGCACAGTGAATACCTATCTGAGCTTCAAACTAGAGTAAAATGGAGACAACGATTTCCTGAATTGTTAAAGATTGGAACCTTAGTGTTACTGAAGGGAGACAATCTACATTGCGGCTAGTGGTCCCTCGGACGAGTGATCGACTTGATACCAGGTGCTGACGGTATAGTGAGGGTTGTTAGACTTAAGGTGCGTAACGGTGAATTGACTCGTGCAGTTAATCGTGTATGCCTACTACCGATTAAACCCGAACTGTAGACCATAAGGACTGCATGATGAACAGTGTAGAAGATTATGTTATGCTTAATTCATGATTAAGTTAATTTAGTTGTAAGCTTAGATGTTAGTTTACTTCTCTGTGAGAAACCCTTGTAATCTTAAGATTATTTGCTATTGATAAGGTCATCAATTTGTTTCTTAGTTTATTTTTAGATACCAGTTAAAACAACATTTTAGATGATAGATTATTTCGAAAGTACTGGGTACTTCCAAGGGGGCGGTATGTTAGAGCCCTGATAAGTTGTAATACACGTGACAACGCTGTACGAGAGATGTCAATCGGGATCTTGAAGAAGGCTATTGTAGAATTAACATATCTGTAAAAATCTGCATAATTTTTAGTCGAAAATAAAAGTTTAACATAACCAGAGAATTACAGTCCAGTTATTATCACCTACAACAGTCTTAATTTTTTGTTGTCTAGGTATTTAAATAATTCTTGTTTTAATTATCCTGTATTTAATCTATAAAATATTATCATTTTTAGGGAAAAGGAATCTTTACACAGAATCTTAGAACGCATAACAAATGAGTTACACGAAGAAAAGGAAAAGTGTGACGAACTTAGAGAAGCCAAGCAAGAAGCCATGAGGCAGCTGTTATCGTTGCAAGACGACCATGAAAAAGAAATTCAAATTATTAAGTCTGATTTACTAGAAGAAGCTAACAGTCGAGAGGGAATGGATAAGAAGTTGAATGATTTAAGAGCCGAAGTAAGTTTTTAATAATAAGGACCAACTCCATTTTATAGGAAATCATATGCACTTCTGTATAATGCTTTTGATTAAAAACAATAAAACTGTCAGGTATGGAGAATCTTCATACCTGAAGGGTTTATATAAGTACTGCAGAAAAAAACTACCATTGCTACCAAAGTAATTATATTTCTCAGTTAAGTTTAAAATCCATTTCAAACTCGCAAAAAATCAGAAATATTCCTAAAACTCTTACGTCTGCATTTTAAGTAAGTAAAAAACAATTGACAAATTTGATCCAAAAAATCTAATCTGCATATTTTTGAAATATTTATTTCATAATAGTTACAGTCGAAAATTGACAGATTCCATAAAGCTTCCACTTTAATATGAAACTCTAAAAATGTCTCAAGCCGTTGCGCGTTTAAAATTGTTACCGATACTTGGAGAATCGCACTCTTGTCTTTTTTTCTAGTTAGAAAGGCTACAAGGGGAAAATGCATCAGAATGGGCGAAAAGGGAACGTCTAGAGACTGAAAAACTAACTTTAGAGAGGGACAATAAAAAGTTTAGAAATGAGCTACGAGACATGCAGGAAAGATTAGAGAGAAAAGGAAGCAGGTCTTTAAGTACTTCGGATATGGAAATTAGACATTTGCAGCAGGAAATTAGCGATAAAAATAAGGTAAACAAATATTGAAGTGAAATATTTTTAGGTGAAGAGTAAGCTGGTGAACGTCAACGTGCTACAAAAAAAAGTTAAATGTGTGATATGGTGAACGGTAACGAAAGTAGATAGGGTGATCGTCGAGGCGAATTTTAATATCGGCCCGTCCATAACTCAAACCAAGCATGAGATAACCATCTTTTATCTTCGTCTCTTCCATGTCATGCGCACCGAACTCGTCTATCTTTCTCTGATAAGAATCGATAGTTTCATATTTATAATATGTTCTACCATTCGTGTCAGCGAATTTGCATAAAATAAAAATGTATAGTTAGTTCTACCACCAATTCGCACAAAATAAAAAGATTTTTTGCCCTCTCGACTCTGTGGGATTTTTCTTAATAAAAAAGGTGATTTACGCAAAATTTCTGCATAAGTTCAATTTTGGAAATTCCAATGTTTTCAAAAGATTGTCAACAAATTTCACTTGTTCTGTTGGACCTACTGATTACCCTTTATTTTAAAGTTTTTATTTTGTCATATTTATTCACATGGTGCGTTATAGATGCATGCTAAAAACGTCAAAAAGAGCGTTGGTTTTTTAGGAAATATCTGAACTCAGACATTCCCAAAACAAGTTGAAAAAAATTATGCAAGATAAGATGACGGAATTAGCTCATGCCGTTCGAAGGGCCGAACAATACGAATCGGAAGTGAAAAAACTAAGGACAAGAGTGGAAGAACTGAAAAAAGATATCGCTGTTGCAGAAGATGAGTTAGATACTGCGCAAAACCACTCTAGGAAATTACAAAGGGCAAATGACGAGCTACAAGAGCAAGTGGACAGCTTTCAGGTTCAACTGCAACATCTACATACAAGGTTGGTGCTTTTGCTTACCCTGTATATAATTGACTAGAGCTTTGGTGCTTTTTTGGGTATGACTCTATGTAAAAAGCTATTGTATAGATTAATCCAATGACATTAGTGACCTAGAAAATCTGTTTTTCTACGACTGGCTTGAAAATGTTTAAAAACGCTAATGACCACTCTTGAACACTACTTTTTCACAGGGTGTCGGAAAAGATGTATATTATTTATCAATAGTTGTGAACAGTGTGTAAAAATGTGATGCCTGATGCAAATTTTAATATCAAATGAATGACAAAATGTGATGTAAAATATTACAGCTGCAGTTGTAGTCTGCAACACGTGTGAAAATCGATTTTTACACTCGTGTGTCCTTATGATATCCACTCTTGTGTCAAGTACAGTTTTCAGCACTTGCTACACAAAATACTATTAATTTAGATAATTTCAAATTACAATCTGCAGTTTGCAAAGATTTAACTATGTTTAGAGCAATACGAATCCTCTCGTTTCAATCTTTTTTAGTGCCTATTATTTATTGATTCATTTTATTATTGTAATTTAATACTGCAATAATTTATGTCCATTCTGGTCCTTGGAAGTCTATTGAAATCAAAGACCTACGTGCTAGACGCCAAACCGTCGCGTCGCGTCGCACCTGTTTGACGGTGATTTGAGAGAGAAAGGTTAGGTAAAGTCGTAATTATACCCATTTGTAGTTACGTCATCTGGGTGATAAAAACGTATGGCGTAGATATTTTTGCCAATCAATACTAGGTTAGAAAATTTACTATCGCGTTCAGAAATTAACAGTCTGTTATGTTTTTATATGTTCAGAAATTAACAAATGGTTTGGCAGTATATTATATTTTTACATTCGTCTATACACTTTCAATCTGAAAAAATAAAAATAATCCTGTAGTATTTATATATTTATTAACAAACTTAATAACAATTAACAATTATTAAGATTAATCATTAAAAATGAGCAAACGCACATGGTAATTTTAAATACATATATTGTTTTTTTTCAACTGGAAAAGGAACAAGTTCGAAATGAAATCGCACTTCAAATTGAGAGTGTAATACAACGAGCAGTAGGTGTAACAAAACTGAGCTTACAAAAATTGTGAATAATAGGAAGAATGATATAAAATAATTTTAACTTGCATGGGAAAATTAAAATATTGACAATTTAATTTACTTGTTCATGAAAAAAATACTGACTGGATGAATATGTTAACACATCAAAATGAAAATACCAATCCAAAAAATGAAACATACAAACTCAAAAAAAAATCACACCATATTACATTGCCAAGTTAATGTAATTGTAATGATATTATTGAATACTTAAATGACGGTCATAAAATAAAATTTGCAAGAACACAAAGGCTTAATCAGTCTCGTCAGTATTGTCAGATTCAAAACTAAAGTCAGAGATATTGTCTTCGTCGTCGTCTTCGTCAGTCTTAATTACAACTGGCGGAATATCAGAGGCATCACGCACTCGTATTGCCTCCCAAGCCTCTCGAATTACCTTTTCTCTATGAATAACATATTTTTGCCAATGATCTATAGAAATTTCGCTTATTGCCCTTTCCCGTGTAGCCAGAACTTCTGAAGGTGACCCCTTTAGATTGGCAATGGTATGGTGGCAGTCGCAAAATTTTGTGTCCTAAAGGTTTAATATATTCATCAAGGAAGTATTTTTTTTCACTAGGGCAGCTTCTGCGTGCAATACTTCATATTTGATTTTTCATCGCCTTTTCTGGAAAGTCAATATTCTTTTTCTTCAACCGTTCGATCAGTCTCTGCTTTGTCCAAGATTTTCTCGGGATTTATTCTAATAAACCAGAATGGTAACTTGCATTGTCCATTATTATGAATGACTTTGGGGGAAGATTCGGAACCAGCTGAGTTTTAAACCAGTTTTCGATGTTTTTCCTGTTCATATTGTCACGATAATCCCCCGTCTTTACTCCACGTTTGACTATTAAATTCGCGCCCTTGATGAAGTCATCTTTGGTTCCAGCGTGGACCACAATATCATGATGACCTTAAAAAATAAAAGATAACTCAATTTCTCTTAAACATCAAAAATATTCGAAGTCATTCTACCAGAACATAAATTTAATATAATTAATAAGTAATGTTCCATGCAGGTAGTGTCACATTCCCTCCTAATTTTTTTTAACGAAAAAAAAAATTCAAAAATCATTTGGATTGTTTGGGTGGTACGGCGCTTTATAACGTCTCTCAGAAATTCGCGGCGGAACAATATGTGCTTCATAATCTGTAATAATCCTTAAATACGTCAATTATTATTTTGCATTCCTAGGCTATATTATATTGCTTATACTGCTTCGCTGCGATTTTTTGAGAGATCCGCGAGGGAACTTTGAAGGGTCATAGCTTCCAAACTGTCCGATTAGACCTATTTTACTTTAATTTTTTTTTTGTTCTTTTGTAAACTGATAAAAATATGAAACAGACGGAATTATGAAGATTTACAAGACACCAGTTTTAATTAAAAAAAAAATCTAAAAAGATAACATATTTTTACCCTCACTGTTTTTTCTTGAATCCGTGTGCTTGGTACCATCTTGCCAGCTACTACGAAAAAATTATCCCTTGCTAAATCCACGTTCGTCAATGAAAGCTGTAGTAAAACCTAAATTTCTATTTTTGATATACTTCCTTAAAAAATTATTCTTTTATGAACAATATCTGGCAAATCTATCAAATATTTTCTATTATTTGATTTTTTCCACTTGAAGCCTATACTTTTGATCCATCTTCTTAAGGAGTCGATGGAAAACTCAAAATATTCAATTTTTCCGTGAATTTAGTCTTATTGTTGCCAATGTTACATATTGGTGTTGCGCCCCCGGGAGTTGTGTGTGAGTTGGATTTCGAGTCTGCTGGGATTAGGTATGATGAATCTCTGGTTTACGCTATATATCGGTCTCCATCAGGTAACTTTGACAGTTTCCTTGATGGGTTGGAAGATTTTCTGACTGAACTAACTATTACTGATAAAGGTATTATCACTGGTGACTTTAATGTAAGGTTCAACTCTAGCCAGGGCCAGTCTTTCTCCAGTTTTGGATTTAATCCATCAATATAAGAGCCCTCCAAGGGTTAAAATTCCCTAGATAATGTTTTTACAAATATTCCTGGATCCTCATATATGGCTAGTGTTATAGTCAAAAGCGGTCTTATCGTGCGGGTCCAAAGAACACATTTTTCATTAAATGTCATTCCTTTGACTGATTTTACATGCAAAATCTGCCACGAATGAAGTTTTTACTGAAAATTGTGATCTTTGGACCCGCATGACAAGATTGCTTTTGACTATAGTGATGTCTCTCTGTCAGACCATCTGGGTATTTTCTTTCAATTCAAACAGGGTTCATTCAAAATGGGTGAGGCTGCACGTGTTGATAAAGTTTGTGTTCAACTGGCTGTTTCAAAAATCTATTAACATTTTTAATTAGGTATTGATAACAATACTCAAGGTATGTAATAACTAATATTTAAAAGGTTTTGATTTTTCTGTTTATTGCATAGCGCCGGTGACTTAAAATGTAAAAGATTGATATATTTATCAAATCACAATTACAAGTTCGTAATATAATAACATTTTTTATGTTAATGATTTCACCATATTTGCGACTACAAATATACTGTAATATAGGTACATTACGACTCTGACAAAAAAACATCAAGAAGAAAATCTTGCTCGAATTCGCTCCATTTTTTTTATATTCAATTAAATTTTGGCGTTTTGGGTGATTTTAATATTGATTAAAGGGTTCGCACAATATTTTTACTGTATATTTATTAAAATACTTATTTTATAATAATTGCATAAATTCGTAAAAATTTCCGAAAAATTATCTTACTTACTTAAAAAATTAATATTTCCTCTTTTTAACACGATAATCCAGGAGATTACAGTGATTTTTTATTTTAATGATTGGGATGGCTGTGATTTTTAATTTTAATGATTAAGGAAAAGTAAATTAATAATTTATTTTTTATTTATGAAAAAACTCATACAAGAATAAATCTGTCATTATTTCTTGTTTATTTGCTTCAGATCGAAGTTATTTAACTATAACGTATAAGCAATTATTTGAAATACTTCAAAGCTTTCCCGACCAAATTAATAATGCAAAATTTCTTAAATTGAAATTAAAAATATCTGAATTAACAGTATATCAAGACTTTCCCAATGAGTTTAGATTAACTTGCAATACTTTTTACTATAAATTAATATATTTCCAAGTGGAATCAGTCAAGTAGGGAGAAAGACAGGTTTAAAAAAAAATAAATAAAAATTGGCTTACAACTGTTGTAAAATTAAAAAAAAAATGAGCGAGTCTGCTAGTACTCGAGACACCGATGTGTAAACATATCCTATATCGACATGTACAAATATTTTAGCAGCCTTCGTAAAGAGTATATTTCATCTTCGTGACGCCTGAATATAGGCGACCATTTATTTCGAATTGGTTGCCTATATTTTGGCGTTAGAAAGAACACGTTTTACAAGGAAGCGCTAAAGTACCTGCGCACTAATCACTGCGCATGCTTATGATGTCACATCCGGGTTTCTTACTTCCGTCCATTTTCCCGAGATTTACCCTCATACCGCCGCGTAAAATGTTTACACATCAAAATATATTGTAAAAGGACACAAAGCAGTAGCGTTCAGTGAGTGCAGTGATCGGTCCAAAAGACGGAGAGCAAAACCTCTCCGAGAAAATTCGACACCACAGGAGTTAACTTATGCCGCTGAAATGAGCTACATATGATGTGGTAACTTATCCGCATCGAACAAGCCAAAATTTTTGAAAACAAAAACAATCAAGATAATTTACATTTAGAGTTAAATGCTGATGAAGTATTAGCTTTAATAATTGTAGATGCTAATTTGTCTAAGTATTAGTATAAAATTATCAAAACGCAAGTGGGATAAAAAAATTGAAACATATCCTTTGTACGACAAAGTGTTGGAGGCCAAAAAAATATTATCTCAATTAGGGCTGGGCGATTATTAAAAGTAATAATCAATGTTCGATTATTTATAATAATCGATTATTCTCGATTAATCGATATAATGGCTTAATCGATTAATCGAAATAACCAATTAAACGAAATAATCGATTAATCAATATGATCGATATAATCCATTAATCGAAATAATCGATAATTTCTTAGAGGTTAAAGGAATATTCGATTATTTTGCCCACTCCTAATACCATAATATTAGAGTAAGTGAAACTGAAGCTGAAACTTCGGTAGAAGACTGATGTATTTACAAAAAGAGGTAATAAACACTTTGGCTGAATCAGCAGATAAAATTTATAATTTAATTTTAATTTTTAAATATGGCTTTGATGGTACTTCGGGACGCATTAAAACATTATGACCCTGAATTTAGCCACATGCGATCATTGATTTGTATAGGAGTTGATAAGCAATAAATAGGCCAAACATGGCAAATTTACGACCGCGAAATGTAAACAAAACGATTCCTATTTTGCCTTGCGCATTAGAGAATTAGTGGGCGCCATCTGTTGCAGTGTGAAGGTCATTAGGCAGGCCCGGACTCCATAATTTGAACTCGTACTCTTGTGATTATGAACGAAAGGAATTATTTCACCAAATATTCGGTAGAGTAGGTAGTCTTGACGATTGTGAAATGGGCCAGTTAGCATAGTGAAACAAACAATAAGGTAAAATAAGTAATACTGATAATAATTATACTTACTTGAAATAGGAAATCTCGGGTATTTTGCCTCTATTGCTACAAAACACAACCATACACTTTTGGAATTCTATTTTGGTAGCATCGCCCATTGTTTATGTCCGTATTGTTCAATTAAAACGAAAATCAAAATAGGGTACGCACAAAGCACAAACGTGAGCCACTAAACTAAAACTAATTAAGCAACTACAAACACTAGGTCCAAAGAAAGTCAATAAAAAGTAAAGTATTCGAATTATCAACACAAAACGCCGCGTCGTCAAAACGAAAACACGTCAAAGACAAAAGCCGGTCCTGATCGACGCCTGCTGAGACGGCAAATGTTTTAGTGCGCATGACGAAACGGGATCTTCTTTGTTTACGTTTTTCGATTTTGCGTCGATTTTTTCATGCGCAGAAACCCATTTTTGAATAGTGCAACAGGCGGCTATAGCTTATCCACTCCTATACAAATCAATGCATGCGATCCGTCAGCCGGGGTATTATTATGGCATTGCATGGCCCTCCGCTCGCTTCGCTGGCTACGGGGGCGTAGTCAACACGAACTAACCAAGTGCCAACCAAAACTAACCCAAACTGCCCCAAAATTAAGAAAAAAAGGTAAAATAAAAAACAATAAACAAAACATCTGTCGCGACTGAGGTTGGATTCAGGGTTGGCCGTGGCTAGATTCAGGGTCATAATGTTATAATCATGCCCTCGGGACAGTCAGAATATAAGCAAGTGTTTTTGAACAACAGTTGCACTGATGCTTCTATATTTTTTGCTAGTTTAGTAACTATTAGATCATATTTTAAAAATAGCGAAAACTCTGAAATACTTGTATGGCAAAATTGCAGGCTCTCATCAACGCGTTTCTGTCGTCCAATTAACATTCATTCTGCTCATGAAACTCCTGAATTAACCGTTGCAAAAAAAAAATTGGATCATCAAATTTAAAACCTTTTTTTTTTTACAACGAAGGAGCCCTTAATTTTCAAGATAATTTTTTAAAACGGTTTAAGAACATACAAATGATTTTTATACACGATTTTTATCGTTAGTGATAATTATTGATAAACCCTATATGTATATAAATATAGATGAGCCAAAAATTCAACAATAAAGCATCTTTTTCTAAAATACGATATTTTAAACGTGTAATACTTAATAACTTTTATGTCTTGCTTCTGGTATTCGGGTTCCTAGAAATTCGACCAGTGTGCGCCGTGTCAAAGGTCGCCCGCCATACCGTTGCGGAGAGTGAACCTTCTTATCGTATAGTTAATATTCGGTGACATAACCAAGTATATAAAAAATTAAGAATCATCGGACACCAATTTTTTTCAAAAGTTTGTTGTCAGCGCGGTTTGGAATATACTACAAAGATAAACAAAAATGACGTCATTACAAACGGGCATAATTCCGGCTTTAGGACGCAAAACTCAACCCTCGATATACAGACCATATGTTATGATGCGTGTATTTGACAAGTATCGTCAGGAAAGCTACTTTTAATTTTCGTGTATCTTCCTCATTAAAAGGACCGTTTCTAAAATAAAAACTAAGAAATAATGTTAAAACTGTTTGCTGAATTAATGAGGATTGTCACGAATCTCACACAGGTATCTTAACGCACGATTTTGTGGTATATATAAAATGCTCCCAAATAAAAATTGTTCCAAGCAATAAAAACAAGTACACAAATAAATATCATACTGAAACATGCATTCCATGCTATTTTTATATCAAAGTTATTAATTAGCCAATAATGAAAGCGCTAGCATCGCCATACTTTTGGAAGTTTGGAAGGCAAGTTGATCAGTACACAATGTTTCATGCAAAGGCAAAAACTTATCATCCTCTTCATGCCAAGTTGTTCAAAAAGGTTGAATAGAATGGACAATAATGAATTTGGTCTTTGAGCTCAACTGAATCTGTCAGTGACCATTTATTTTACTTAAATATAAAAGCCGACATATATATATGCCGATTAATGTCTCTTAATTTTTGGAATCTGTATTTCGAATTAGTAGTTTGAGTTAGTAGTGTTTCATGAAACATCTTATGGATTATATATATTCATAAGACTGAAAACGAGTTGCGGTACGAAAAGATCAGTATGTTATTTTTGTATTCTTTTGGAAAGCCTCTCGTAATACATATGAATGAATGAGTGAATTAGTACGGGCGGAAATTCCTTACACGTAGACAACCAGTGGGCCCGTTGTGCGCCCACTCACTCATCAATTCAGCCAAGTTAATATTTTGGAATATCAATTTTGACTGCTAGATGATCCATAATTTCACTCTGAAAGTGTGTTAGTGTTTAATACTACCGAAAACAAAATATTGTATTACAAGAAAGTGTTTTCTGTAAAGCCATATGGATTTAATAGAGCGATAAAATTTTGTTTCCTATATTATTTATGTTGAAATTTATATTAAAATTACCTGTAATTACTACATATCCACTAGCAACAGTTAAAACATCTAAAATTACATTAAACGTATCTTAAAACACATTAAAATCACGCCCAGGGGACGGTAATGTTGTTATTATACAGGGCATAATAGATCCGATGAGTTTCTTACAAAAACTCTTCAACCTTCAAAAGATTTGTTTCTTCCAGAACATATATTTTGATGTATTATTTTAAAGCTTTTATCATTGGATTTTTCCTGTATGGCGAGCCACGTCGAATGTGACAAAAATGGTTTACATCAATTTCCTTACACTATCTTAGCGTGTGCTATTTTAATTGTCTATTTAGAATAATCTGTTTAGATTGGCCTTGTCACTATTTTATAGCGCTTATGGTAAATGGAATTAGGTTTAACAATTTGATACTGCTTGGTGATAATTGGATATTTTAATAATACATAATTTATATCAGTATCTAGTTACGATATTACATTTTTCTGGTACTTTTTTTTATCTAGTGGAAATCGAATTTGACTTGGTGCACCGAACTTTATCATTAGCTATTTTCTTTTATTTATTTATTAACTGTTTCATCTTTGCAAATTAATAATGAGGTAATGGTTAAATACATAATTATTTTTCTTACAGCGCTAATATTAAATTTTAAATGCTAAAAATAATAAAATATCATATCAGACCTATACAAAGTAATAAAATAATTTCTCTCTGTATAGTGATTTACAGATTTGCAGTTGGTTTCTTTTGAAGCCAATGAAATACTGATATTTCTTGATAAGTCAGATATGGTGTCTTATACAATGATTTATTTTATAGTATGTCTTAACCACTAATTTTCGTATATTTATTATGTTTATTTCTTTTTCTATCTGTGGCTTTGCTCTGTGTAGTTTGGAGAAGGAAGACGGTGGAGAAGAAATGGCGGTTTTCGATGATGATAATGATTCTGTAAGTAATGCAAAACGAGTGCTCTCGCAATTCTTGTTTAACATACTAACAACTGTGCTTTTTGACTGAAATTTTAGATGCATGACGTTAGTATCGTGAGATATGTATAAACAGTAACTATCTGCATGCAAATAAACCCTTTAAGGATTTCGATGGCGTTCTTATTTACTAAAGGTAAGTCCTTTGTTTTTTGTGCTATGATGTTTTGATATCGTATGTTTGCTGATTTAATAAGGTCGTGTCATAGAAAAAGGAAAGGGGACGAACTCGTCTCCACATGCGCGGTAGGGCTAGGGCTGGCTGTCGACATTTTGAACACTCACTAGGTCGGGAAGGAAATATAAATCAACGTAACATTAAACATGAAATTAGTCTATCTATTTAATACTTCCTATATGTATAACAGTATTGCTCAAAATACCCTACAAGAAAACATCGAACTAGTTCAAACTCCACGACTGTATTTTGTGACAATTTTAGTGATCATCATGTAAATCATTATATTATCATAAGAAAAATATCAAAGAAGACCAGAAAGCTGATCTAAACCGGCATCCTTTGGCTGCTGAAAGGAAGGCTTATTGATCTATCTATATAGGAACCAGTTTACAGGGAATAAATATTATGTATTCATACTTGAACCCTAAGACTACCTATTATTTTATTTTATCTAAGCTTGAACTGTTCGGGAGTAAAATATGGTAAGTAGCAAAAGTTAAATTTTACAGGAGTTTTTCGATACATTTGGTTCAGATAAAACTTCTAAAAGTGGGAGCACAAAGTATGTCTCAAGTTATAGACAGTAAATAACACCGAATTTATTGTGTGTATGTGTAATAAATGCATTTAGTAGGAAAAATGCTACGTAGCAAGTTTTTTATGGTTAAAAAAAAATTTAATACTGACAAAATCGCAAGCATAACATATGGATTATCGATATTGAACTACAGTTTTACTCGGCGAGCCGTTATACCTGGATCCGGGACTTGCACGCCTGGGCTGGTATCGAATATATCAACGAATATATCGATAAAATGGCGTGCAAGTTCTATACGTTAGTTAATCCCAATCATAGTCACACGGCTGCCCAAGGCGGGCCCCCTCCATCACGCCAATAACGTGGTGGGCGGGGCTTGCTAAGGGACTTCGCCGAGCTATATAAGCTAACCGTCTATCGAAATAAAGCAGTTAGAACACTGCTTTCGAGTCGCCTCCATGCTCCCCTGTTCCGGCAGACGAAGTTTCCTCAATCCCAGAAGATTCCAACTCCGCAATTTATAGAAGTGCCCAAAGATGGCACTATGTGATCGTAGAATACCTCCCGGCAGGATTTACTTCAAATAATATCGTGCACTATGTGAAGGAAAAGTTGAAAACATCAGAATTTATTCGATGCTATAACCTGTTCAGTCAGCGCAATGTCTCCAGAGGACCTACATTTAAAATAGGAACCCTATCAAGAAAGTCCGCTGAGAATTTGTTCAGCATCAATATCTGGCCACCCGGGGCTCAAGTTAGATGGTCATCGGAATCTGAAATCCCTCAGAAAACTACAGAGCTCTATCTAACTCCCTCCACCAAGGCGAAAGTGACTAGCAGTCCGAACTCTGGCAATCTGCGGGACTTTCCCTCTCCAGTCAGTGAAGCTAAGGCACACAAGGCAACTACACTGACAAACAAGCTATCGCTGCTTGCAAAACTAATGCCCTTATGAGCGATGTTGAAATTAAACTGTCTAAGGAATCACCCCATAAACCGTCCTTCTCTCTGGACCCGCTGACTCCCCCAACAGTTAAATTAACACAGGCCGCCAGTAAGTCTAACGACTCTAGTAGTCGTTTCCTTATGGCAAGGCTAAGGGAGCCTGCTATCTTCAGATCCATTAGGTTGTACCTTGCCTATTTGTATGACCAACCTGCCTCGGTATGCTACGAGGGATTTACCAACATAAACATCAGATTATTCCTAGCATCTGAAGGACTGCCAATCCAGGATGACATATTACGTAAGGTCTACCACGACTTTCATGCCGCATATGGGTTTAAACACACTGAACTGGAAGAAGATCTTTGTCCCTACAGATCCCATGTTGTTTCGGAGAGGACGATTCAGCTTCAGAAGTCCAGAGAGGGTCACCAAAAATACTTCTCCAGCGGCTCCCCGAAGAAAATTTTTTAAGCAGCTTGACGTGTCCTGAGCGACTAGATTCCTCTAATCCTGACGCCAGGTTTAGTATGGTTCTTATTAATGTTGCCTCATTACGAAATAAGACTGATGAATTGTTTTTGTTTTTGGAGGAATCAGGGTTCCCCCAACTAGTTGCAATTACAGAGCACTGGCTGAGTGAGAATGAACCGCTTTATGTTGAAAAGTACTCCACAATAGCCAGATATAATCGGAAAAACTCGGCTCATGGGGGAACACTGATTCTTTCCTTAAGCGAGGGCTTTTTACCTGTAACTAAATTTGATCATCTCCAATCGGATAACTACTTTGAATTTTCCATTGTATACAATAAGAACTTTGATTTACACGTAATTTGTATATATAGAGCGCCAAATTCCGATGTGCAATGGGGAACTTGCACAAAAATTAAATTTGAAAAATATTACTCACAAACATAATTTAATACTATTAAAAGAACCACAGTTCACAGAAAAACTATTTTTTTATTTTTGTATAATAAATATAAGCAATTAAAAACTGCATAATTCAAATTATTGTTATAACGCGCCGTCCTTGGCTGGGACCGGTTGTGACGTCAAGTAGCTCGTTTGTCGTCGCGCCTGACGGACGACAGAGCAGGGAACGTCTTAGCTTCCATTAGTATTATTAATATTAAAGCATAGATTAATATACAAATCAACACGAATTATAACAAACACCCCGGCAATTCAACGACAAGCAGTAATAAACGTAAATATTTAAATACTTGTGGCTGCCTATGCCATACTGTCTTCACTGACATTTTAAGATAATATGTCAACGACTGCTTTCCGATCGAACGAGCGGAGTGCCGTCACGTGTCGTTTCAAATGAGTAGCTTGCGGTCACAACTTTAGTTGTTTATTGCAAATTAAATATTGCGATTTGAGGGCTGATATTTGGTGTGTGCTGTCGCTATAGGTAGGCAAATATATTAAAGAAATAAAAAAAATGTTCAAGTTCCCTATTGTTCTTTAATAACCTGCTAAGCTTGTTAGACGGTCTGCCGGTGAAAGGCAAGAAAATTTTGTGCGGTGATTTAAATATTGACTAGGCTACCGCTTGTGCTGCCCAAAAATCATTAATTTCTATTTTTGACTCTTTTGGTCTTTCAATGCATGTAACCTCTCCAACTCGGATTTCTAGCAATTCCTCTTCTATCATTGACTATGTAGCGTCCGACTTTCCTTCAACTGATGTCCAATCGACAGTAACTAGCGAGGGTCTCTCAGATCATGAGGCAGTAATCTCCAAATTCAATACTTCTTATAGGCTCTCAAAAAAAACTCGCCATCTAGGTAGAATCTTCTCAGCCTCCAATTTTTCATCCTTTCGTAACCTTTGCCTAAAGACCAACTGGAATTTTGAATCAGGTGAACTTGATTCTGACTTTAGTGGTTTCTTAAATAAAATTATAAATGCATTCAATAAAGCCTTCCCGCTTAAATCCATTAAACCTAAACGTCACAAACCATGGACTACGAAAGGCTTAGGCATATCTGCAAAAAATATGCGTTCCCTCTCATACATAAAAAAATTCACTAACTCCACTCAAGTTCTCGAATTCATTTCGAATTATAGGAAGATCTACCTAAAACTTATCAAGACAGCAAAGAAACTATATTATCAAAATCGTTTATCAACTGCTAAAAACGTATCCAAGGAGGCCTGGTCCATTATTAACCATCTTAGAGGCAAAACAAATTCCGCGAATCAGAGCATGCCAAAACCAAATGATTTAAACGAATATTTTGTCAACGTGAGCAAAAATGTTACCTCTGGTATTTCTCCTTCTCTCGACCCTCTTTCGTTTCTTCCTCCTTCTAAAAAAGTCGCTGATAGTTTTTTCCTAAGCCCTGTGACCAGCCTTGAACTTCTTCAGGCAATGAGCAGCATAAAGAGTAAATCAGCTTGTAGCACTGATAATCTGTCAATTAAAATTTTCTTGAACCTCCCACTTCCAATTCTGGATGTCCTAGCTTCCTTAATTAATGCGTCCTTCACGAAAGGTGTTTTTCCCAAATGCCTCAAAACTGCGATAATTATTCCTGTTCATAAGGGAGGTGAAAAGGATGTCTTATGCAATTATCGTCCAATTGCTCTGTTGCCTGTACTCTCTAAAATCATTGAAAAGTTATTAAAAAATCGCCTCATGCCATTTCTCCTTAGGCATGGCATACTGTCTCCGGAACAGTTCGGATTTTTACCAAACAAGTGTACAAATGACGCCATGTTCTCGTTGCTTCACGATGTTTACTCATCCCTTAACAACAATCTCCCCATTGCTACAGTCTTCTGTGATTACGCTAAAGCATTTGACTGTGTGTGTCATGACATCTTGTTAAGAAATCTAAATTTTTATGGAATCCGTGGTATTCCTTCGAACTGGTTTCAATCTTATCTTGAAAATAGACAGCAGTTTGTTAGAGCGAACGGTTCTGATTCTGATTGCAGATTAATTACCAGTGGAGTTCCACAGGGCTCTGTTCTTGGGCCTATCCTTTTTCTAATATATATTAATGACATTACATACCTAAAAATCAATGGTAAAATTTCTCTCTTTGCTGACGACACAAGCATAACTTGGAGTGATTCTAATACTTTCTCCCTACACTCTAATATCTCCAGCGATCTCGTCACAATCAAAACTTGGTCTGACTCAAATTGGCTGTGTTTCAACGTTGATAAAACGGTAGCCTTATCTTATAAAACAACCTTACAACAACCTTTGCTACTTCACAACAGCAATATTAAATACGTTGAATCGGCTAAATTCCTAGGTTTGAGTATTAGTGCCAACCTTAAGTGGTCCGCACATATTGATTCTTTAACAAAAAAGCTTTCTTCTGCCTGCTTCGCAATTCGATCGGTTTCGAAGGAACTAAATCTGTCTACTACCAGGCTCACTTACTTCTTTTTGTTTGAATCTCATCTTCGTTACGGCCTTCCCTTTTGGGGCTGCTGTAACACCGAGCAATTTCGTACCATTTTCAAACTTCAAAAGAGAGCAATTCGTTATTTATTTGGTCTTAATGGCAGAGCTCATTGCGAATACTACTTTAAAAAATATAAAATTCTTACGCTTCCTGCTTTGTTTATTTTAGAAACAACTTGTTTAATACGCAAATATCGAACCATATTTCCCGAAAGGCCACAACATGAGTACTCAACAAGAAATGCGAGTCAGGACATCTACCTTCCTTTTCCCTCCTCTGAATTAACAAAAAATTCTATTCTTTATAATTCCAAGAAGTTATACAATACACTCCCGCTACATCTTAAATCCATCCCTACATTTACTAAATTTCGTGAAAAAACGAAAGCTTACCTACTAGAAAGACCTTATTATTCTATAAATGAGTTTTGCGTGAATTAGATTTTATTTTTTCCTCCATTATTTTTCTTGGGCTTCATGTGCGGCGGTGAAAATTTTTTATATTATATATATTTTTTATAATAGGTATAGGATTATCTTTTTGACGAATTAGTGATTTTTCGGATATACAGGAATTACACAAAATTAAATACCAAGCTATCAATTTTCGTCATGTTTTGTTTACTTTTACTCGATATTTTCAACACTGCAGCATATGCACATTGCCTGAGTCAAGTTCACCGACATGACCTTCCTTATTTTTTCAAACAGCACGCTTCGTTATAATATATGTTTAATATTTTGATAACACTGGGTTTCTTTACCCTATGTTTTGTGTACTTCCTGTGGATATAGTTCAACTGCTTATGATGTTCTGTAATATAGTTTTTTTGTTAAATCGTGACCAATTTCAATTTGAAAATTGCTTGTTCTATTTTTATCGTATATATTATTGTATATATTAAGTTTTGTTTTGTTTTGTATTTGCCCTACTATGGTTAGTTTATTTATTTTAGTTCGCTTTGTCCATAAAATTTATTTGAATTTTTCTGTGACAATAAAGCATACTTGTCTTTGACTTTGACTTTGAAGTATGGCTAAGCTAGCCGGGTATATGCCTGATGGTTGTTGCAATTCTCACCTCACTGAAGCTAGTTCATGCTCTAGCTTCCCACCCTCTTACCCTATGTGTATGAATGTATGTGATTGTATGATACCAAAGAATCGTGAAATGGGGTTGTTCCTACTGTTTTCCCCATGTTTCTACCCCTCACCAATCCCTATCCTGGAAAATAAGACGACAGTTCTATTGCCATCCGTGTTGTACTTGTTAAATTCAAAACTTCTGAAGGGCTCTGCCTAAATAGAAAAGTTATATTATTTGAAATGGTACCTTTCTGCTAGTCGAAACATGACTAGGGCATCACATCGGCTCACCTTTCTTTAAGTTGTGCATGCCGGGGGGTCATCAGGGGCGCCCATAGGGCGTTCGTAGCCTCTCTAAGCGCATTCACTTTAGATTGTAGTTATGTATAGTTGATAAGGTTAATATGTCATTATTCAATTACCCTAATAAATGACGTTGCCTGCTTGCTACAGTTTTACACAGTTACATTCCAAATTTTGACTGGACAAAATTTTCTTTCAGTTGCGAAAAATAATTAAAAAATCTCAGTTTTGGTAACAATAAATTATGTACAATGAATAGTTTCGGCGGTAGGATCCTTGTGAAACATCGTTGAATAATAATACTAGTGATAATTAGTACACTGCTTTTAGATGTTTCAAATTAATTTAATGAGATATTTTTCTCTACATAAGTTTCGGCTTGATGAGGCCTTTATCAAGAGTAGTCGTATACTAAAATCTAAAATTGTGATACCCCACTAAACCGCCTGAGGTATTTTGTTTTTATTGCACTGTCAATTACATATTTGTTTAATTTGTTTGAATATTTCATAATTATACTGGAAATGTTTCCAGTATAATTCTGAAATATTCAAACAAATTAATGGTTTCCCAATGGGCTCTCCAATTTCACCTTTATTTGCCGAGATTTTTATGGCTGATTTTGAACAGCATTTATTCAACGCCAACAATTCATTAATCAGAAATATATTTTTTTGGGGTAATATGTGGATGACATATTTTGCATCTTTACAGGAACCAACAGAAACTTAGATACCTTTTTACCTTTTTTTTTAAATTCCCTAAACAATAGAATTCAATTTACCATGGAAAAAGAATCTAGCAACATTTTAAACTTTTTGGACATAAAGATTACAAAGACAAGACATTCGCTTAAATTTGATATATATAGGAAACCAACAATAACAGATGTAATAATTCATAAGACTCTAACCAATCTTGGCAAGTAAAACTTTCCGCTTTTCATAGTCTCATCCATAGCCTTTTCAGCTTTCCCCTAGACTGGGCGAGTTTCCAAAAACAAGTATCGATTATCAAACAGATTGCAATTAATAACGGTTATAAGATCGCTTTGATTGACAAATTAATAAGAAAAAAACAGAACATTTGACTAAACAATTTTATAACCCTACATTAGAATTAGAAAAGAAGCCGTTTAAATTTATCAATTATATACCGAAAATTACAGCTAGAGTTTAAAAAAAAAATAAATTTGGCTGTAAAACAATTCATGTTAATAAGAATAATCTAGGGAGAGGACTAATAAACAATAAAGACAAAATTGACAAACAACCTTAATTATGTGCACTGTGAAGTTGTATACGTAGGACAAACTGATCGAAACTTAAATATTAGGATTAAATAACACAAAAAATCGATTTTACATAATATTAAAAACTCTGGCATAGCAAAACATTGCATAGAAAATAACCATTTTATAGATACGAATAATGTCAAATTTTTACACACGGAAACAAAAAGCAAAAGGCTGAACCTTTTGGAGTACCTAGAAATCCAAAAGTCACAAGAAACAGACGTTTTAAATACGAACGACCAACTGGCCTGCTCTTTAAACACCTGCATAATTGACAGTGCAATAAAAACAAAATACCGTCAGGCGGTTTAGCAGGTTGATAAAGGCCTCATCAAGCCGAAATATATGTAGAGAAAAATATCTTATTAAATTATTTTGAAACACCTGAAAGCAGTGTACTAATTATCCCTAATATTATTAATAAATTGTGTTTTTTTTTGAGATCTTTTCAAATCATTTTTCCATTCGCTACGGGAATAAACTGCGGTTTTTGTTGTTCCATATTTTTCAACACGCGCGATATTCCTGTTACTGGGTAACATTATGTGCCCCACACGTAGGAAAATTTGGATTATTTTCTTGTATCTTCCAAGCCAAATACCTACGGTGGTCCAGTTTTTGTTTTGTCCTCAACAGTTATCAGAAAGGTCACACAAGACTTCGCTCTTAATATCAAACTTCTCAAAGTATTTTTTCAGGTAAGTCACTATTTTGTTAGATCCCGGTTTGCCCACAGACTCATTCCAAAGAAAGAAGTAGCCTTGTCCAGGTTTGTTACCGCAATGAATAGTGGCCAGTTTTGGTGTAGGCAGAGCCTGTTGCAAATAAAAGGTTATTACGTGTACACTGTTATCCTTGGCCTCCTCTACTGCTTGTTTAAGAGCTGTTCTCGCTGCCTCTGATTTTTTTTTAAATGAAGTTCCTTCAAATTTTTCAGTTCTCGATGTTTTGCATTGTATCCCCCTTCTTTAACAGCGCTTTTTTATGTGCAACACACACACACAAAAGGAAAATCCTATACCACTCAACGAGCGGTGCGTGTGCGGAGAACACGGTGGACGTTGGACTTTTCTAGTTTTCGGGAATAACGTTACTCGGAAGTACATTCCAGAGCGAAGCAGTCGTCCAGACAAAGGAGTCTCTCAACAGCGATGTCCTAGGTGTTCGCAGCTGAATCGTATATTGATGAGCAGCTTGCGTCTGACGGGTGTTTCTGTTTGGCACAACTCTGGGGAATCATAAGTGCCAGCTCGCTTGAACACCTTCCGTAGTAGTATTGATAGTAAAGAGATAGGTCCCCCATTTTTCTCCGATGTTCAAGGCTATCCAGGTCTTTAGTCAACTCTGGGTCATCCACAAGACGGACTGCTCTCCTCTGTATTAAGTCTAATATCTTAAGCAAGTGTTTGGGTGCCGAGCTCCACACATGGGAACACTATTCCAGAAATGGTGTTATCTGGGCCTTATAGAGCAGTGTATTAATTGCTAACTCGTTGCATTTGGCGCAAGTGTTGAACTTTGGTGTTTAAATTATTGTCCTCAACGAAAATTCTTGTAAACTTTTCTGAATATGCAAACGAAACATCTGCTTGGAATTTTTCTCGATAAAGTTAGTATATCATTTCTGTATTATATTCGAGACTGAAGGACTCTGTCACTCCGTATAAAAATTGTGAACTCTATCAGTGTCTCCTTCTAAATATATATTTTTTTACTTTGCAATGCTTTCGCCTTTGGTCCCTTGGGGAACCATGACTCCGTAATTTTGTTTTTTATGATATGCTCTATGCGCCCTTTACCAATACTGTTGGGGAAACACCCCAACATGTATATTAACTTATCGTTTTTCACCTTATAGTTTGGTGATGGCACCCTGTATGTCCGTAGTATGAATGAGCCATAACTAAAATCCGAATAGATTTATATCACTCCAGGTAAACAACAATTTGTGCAATTAAAGCCTTGTATTTCAGTTACTCCTTAGTCCAAACCTGGATTGTCGGTATAATAGATTCCATTATATGAAACAATCGCTGGAAAGTTGTCACCCTCCGTCAAGGAAAACGTTTAAATTTAATATATATATTTGTCTCTGTTAATGTTGTGTAAACAACAATATGTCAAATAAGGAAAGAACATTGTTCTACCCACTCAAAATGCATCCCGCGCAATTCCCACTCTATTTCAGTCTGCCTCCTGCAGGACAAGAGTCTGGGTACACCTGATGGATTTCATTATTCATCATTCCTATGAGACGTTGACTATCATTTCACTTCACGCATGGCCCTCCGCTCGCTTTGCTCGCTCCGGGGAAGACCATAGAAAACTAACCCAAGGCATACCCAAAATCAAGAATTTAAAAAAGAAACATTCACAACGTTAAAAAAAATAAAAACATCTGCCGGCACTGACGAAGATC
Source organism: Pissodes strobi (assembly GCA_016904865.1). NCBI lineage: Eukaryota > Metazoa > Arthropoda > Insecta > Coleoptera > Curculionidae > Pissodes > Pissodes strobi. Next base: position 456,000 of record MU182054.1, read on the forward strand.
GAACCCACGCCGTCGTATCACAAGATTAACAAGCACAGCCATCTAACTACTAGACCACCAGGTTCTGAAAGCAATTAACCGAAAATTGAAAGCCTTGCGTGCCAAAAACTTTACACGCAATGAATCATGAAATCCATTCCGGGGCACCTTGACGCTTATGGTTGCCGGTAGGAAAAATTCAGTTTAGTGTCTTACAAATACTCACCCGTGAAGATATTTAGTAGTTTCCTCATTTATTTACACATATATTTAGAAAATATCTGCTGTACTCTGTGTTTCCTTTTTTCAACACTGAATTAAGGACTCTTTGGGCGTTTTAACGCATTTTCTCGAGACAATACAACTCGTAGCGTCTCTCCTGTTGAAGATAGAAGAAGGTAAAATGGCGGTTGGAAATTTGTAGTAGACAAATCTATTCCTGTTCTCGAGATTTGAATCAACTGTTCGAAGTCAAAAGCTGGATTTATAGATTTACATAACATAAGCATTGCATAGCATAAGCACATTACAATAAATAGTCAGTTTATAAATGGGCTTGTGTTATGTTGCGCCTGAGCCGTAAAGCGAAAATACTAACCTTACAAATTTCATAATTTTGTTTGTTTGTTTGTTGTAATTTTTAAAAAAGTATATTATAGTGTTATGTATATTCTCAAAAAGAACAAGCATTCAAAAAGCCAAAACACCAAACTTTATTGAACATCGCATATGTCATTTCTCTCAAACGGTAAATACAATTAAAATTCTGTGTTTTCATTGGTCGAACATAAGCACATAGCATAAGAAGTTAAAAGTTGGTGAACTTCTTACGTCAAGCTTATGTTATGTCGATCTATAAATTGCCTGACTTAAATTTAAATGCTTAACTTCTCATGCTTATGTTATGTCAATCTATAAATCCAGCTTTATGTCCTAGTGAAGTAAAGTTGAGAGAATTGTAGAAGCAAAGTAACACGGTACCTATTTTGTGTGAACGGAAAGGCAGTTAGTTGAATTATTAAAAGAACGTTAATTAAATTCAGTAAAGAAAGAAGTTGATGGTAGATTCAAATAATCAAGAAGTTTTGTTAGACATTTAGTAATAGTTAACCTCATGTACAGTATTTAGTTTTATGTATGAAAGGATGAATGCTTGAAATTAGTTAGAAATCATTGTATATATTAATCATATTTAATGCAAATTAAAATCTTGCATTATTAAAGTACTTGATACCTATAATACATGTTTCAATTCTCACCCTATGAATACACCCCCACCACCCTACTTTGATACAGTCCACTAATTAAAGTGGTTAATTATAAAGTTAATTATCACCCCCAGCTTAGTGATTATAAATGATTTAAGAATTAATTGTTTATACCGACCAAATACCATGAAGAGAGATAAAAGACTTCTTGCAAAATTGTATGGACTTATCATTTAAAGAGATAGAATACATCGTGGTGGACGATCTTCTCATGTCTCTTTTTTTCGTTGGTCCTTTAACATTCCTAGGTGTTTTGTAGATCATAGCTACCCTACCAAGTTCACAGACTGTAGAAAATAATGATTGTCGTTCAACTTCTGAGAATCTGCCCCAGCATTTAAATTTGCAAACATAATGAGGGCCCGGTTTTTTAGCGACTTCTTGACCACTTCCTATATACTTGTAGCACTTCCAGAATTTTAAAACTCTGGTTCTACTCTGCCGGTTTTGCTGTTTTTATTTTCTTCCCGGTGGATAGGCCTGCAACAAAACTCTCACTATAAGCACGTAAAACCTGATAAGTGATATTACTTAACCCTACTGCAATGTTATATGAAATCATTTAACAGGTTTTACATGCAGAGGTAAATTCTAACTTCAAAACTCATATGCACCTCTTCTGCACTTTCTGAGCCTTCTTCTTCTGCTCTGGGGTCTGAATCTGAACGATTGAAGGTTTTCTGTAATGAGGAAACATCACTATTATTAAACAAATTTTTCGTTAAACGGCTGAAAATAAAGCGTTAGAGCACGTTGTAGTATATGTATGTTACCATGAATAATGTGTTTGCTATTGTGAGTAATAAGCTAGTTGTTTTGGTTAGTTTATAAACTAAGGTAGTTCATAGATATGCATGTTGCAAGGTTAGCAAATAAGCTATGTTAATATGAGTGCACTAGTTAATGAAAATATAGATGAACATATTTATCTAACGTGAGCACTGATGTGTGATTTTGACTCCTCCCTACCCAAACTTTACAACGTGGTTCGTTAGCATGTTTTACGCGCTAAAATTGACGCAAATGCCCGTTAACAGCATATTGGTATGTGATGGGTAGCGACATCTATGAACAGATGAAAAAAATTATATTACAGTGGATGAAGAATGCAATTAACATGTTCTCTATGCAATAATGTGAAAATGTCAAAAACTGTCACTTACCTTGTTTAACTCCCGAACGCTTCAATCTTTAAATAGAATAATTCTTGATATATGCTAGAACCTTAAGCCTGACACAACCATATGGGTACAACGTCACACTGTATGACCGACACTCAACGCAGGGTCCCATAGCGTTTATACTATTACATATGAAGGGCATAGGGGAAAAACGATCTAAGTCACATTTTCCATAGGAAACTTTTTTATTATTGATTTCACAGAAAATTTTATTCTTGATAAAAGTTGGTGCTTGGAAAAAAAACTAATTTTGACAATGCTAAATTAAGGATAAGTTATACAGGGTATTTAAAAAATACAAAAATAATGGTTAAAAAAACAAAAAATTTTGTAATATCGGAAAACCTTCTACAGAAAAAATAAAGATCCTATTAAGATAAAAATAAAAGTCAAACACCATTTTTTTTCTAAAACGGAGTTTTATCCACAATACCGAAACAGAATTATTGCACTCGACGCGCGTTTCGAGAACAATGGCAAACTTCCATTTTTGGATACTTTAGTGATTAGGAACGATAATAACACACTAGAATTTGATATTTATAGAAAAAGTACTGCCACTAACCGATATATTCCTAATGACTCCTTCCACTGCGACCAACACAAATTGGCCAGCTTACATTTTTTGGTACACCGTATGGTTAACTTTCCTCTTAGCAGAGAAAGATTTAATAATGAAAAGGAGACAATTAAGAATATAGCGAAAGTTAATGGTTTCAATACTAACTTAATAAATAGACTAGTTAATAGGCATTTGTTTAGAAAGACCATTCGTGATTCCACTTCTTTCGTCAATCAGGATCAAAATTCAAAATATGTCTCGATACCATATAATCCTCAGTATACTAGAGGACTTCAAAAAGTCTTTAAGGAAGTAGGTTTAAAATTAGTATACCAAACTCAGTTCAACATTAAGAAATTATTAGGTGGTCCAAAGGACAAAATTGAAATATTAGAAAAAAGTGGAATATATGAAATTGGATGCATGGATTGTAACCAAAAATATGTTGGGCAAACTAGAAGATCTATACAGACGAGATTCAAGGAACATATAGCTCATTTAAAGTATGGTAGAACAGAAAAATCAAGTGTTGCCGAGCATGCTTTTGATAACAATCATAGAATAACAATTAAAAATTTAAAATTAATTCATAATATAACTGATAGGAGATTATTAGACGCATATGAAAGTATGGAAATTATTAAATGTAAGAATAGTTTAAATAAAGATAGAGGGCCGATTCCGTACAGTCCATTGTATTGGTTGATCAAGCGTGACTAGTGGGATTCCAGGATTGGTTCCTTTGGTTCCGCTTGATTAAGCAAACATTTAGTATAAAAGCGAGTTAGGTAGAGTTTTAAATTTAGTTTTAATCATCTCCTGATGATGCTAACATGGTTAGCGAAACGCGCGTCGAGTGCAATAATTCTGTTTCGGTATTGTGGATAAAACTCCGTTTTAGTGCATGTTGCCGAAGGTTCCAAACCCCAACATACCATTTTTTTTTCAAAAGTGTATCGTTGCTGAAAAAAATAAGGACAAAGCTAAGAAAAAGAGGGGTTTCTCAATAATTGACATGGATTTTCTCCGCACCGGTGCACTGTGATGAAATTGAACAGTTGGGCGTCAATTTGTAATGAAAGCTTTCTCAGTCGCCAATTTGTAGCGAAAGTTAATTTATTTATAAGTATGGCATTGTGAACCATTTTGTATGCATGAGACTTGTTTTAATTTTCCTTAGGGGGTGAATTGTTTCTTTTATTAACTGAATTTTGTTTGGGCGCCAGAGTTCCTAGAGACAATGCGAACTGGATAATATCAATAACTATAAAGATAAGAATATCAGAAATTTGCCCTTTTAATTCGTGTCGCACAGACCTCAATCTTGCGATAAATTAAACAAAGGAATTTAAACAACCATATATTAATTTTACAATTAATTTACAAATATGAGTGATGGTATCATGTTAAATGAAGATTATCAATATAATTAAATTACAAATATAATTGATGAAATTATTTGAAAATAAAGTTTATGAATAAATTTACTTAGTGATGAGAATTAAAATTAAAAGATTAAAAAAAATTTAATCATAACAGATAGTTGGTCTTTACAATAAATTTATCTTCTGACTGACTGATACTTAACTTCATTCAGCTATTCTGTAACCATGCGATCGTATTGGGACCTCCACTGGAACCGCTTCTGCCTGTTCCCAAATTCAATTGAGTTAGGGTTATCAAGGACTTGTAGGTAATCCATGTGATGATTCCCACCAAGTTTCATGGTACAGCTGTCGTCGGCGTCTCAAATCAGTCGTAACATGAAAGAAGAAATAGACAAGTCTTAGACCAACGTATACTGCTAATTAACTAATATTTATGGAAAAGTCATGTGAACATCAGTGACACTGCTGAACATGAGGAAGTAATCAACAATTTGAAAATTTACTGGTTTAAGCAGATATAATCAAAACCTTGAATTACAATTTTAAGTAAAGCAAAAATTATAAATAACTACTGTTACTCAAGATATCCTTTTTCATTACTTTAAGATATGAAATTCAAAAGAAATTGTAACTGAAATTTAAAATTCAAAAGAAAATTATGGAATTACGTTCCAATTTAGTGACTCTTGGCAAATCCAAATAATAGATAACTTGAATTTAATGATAGATAGAAAAATAGAGGTACAACCTCTCTATAAACGAGTCTTATAACTCCAAATAAGTAATTTCTATTACTTTTTATTTTGGCCCTTGGCACATAAACAATAATTGAGCGTAATTACGCCTCAATTAATTAAAGATAAAGATAAGATAATCACAAAGATAAAAAAACCAGATAAATGTACGCATTTGAGATTCATAAATGCAAATTAATGTCGGTACATCAGTGTTGAGGCGAGACAGGGTGAGTGCTAAAAATTATATGCTTGATCTAACAAATAAACTGAGAATTTAATTAAATAAGCCTAGAAAGAAAAATTATTAAAATCAGCAATACTATGAGGGAAAATTCGGAGAAATTCTACTGAAAATTCAATTTACTACCTTTGCAGGAATATATAAAATTTACTCCGAGAATTCCTTAAATAATACTGTTCAATTTGAATGGGAATACGTAAAATAATGTGCGTGACCGCTAAACTATGAAATAATTACGTTCTCTGTAAATTTGGACTAATACTCTTTCAAATTACATGAATTTGATTAATGAGACGCAATTATTCACCAACAAATCAGTATCCTAACCCAACGGTCACGACAACAATTAAGATTATTGAAGCTGTAAGCTAATTGAAAGTGTATTATAAAAATGCTAAATTCTTGCTTTATCCAAATACGATTAAGCGAATCAGAAACAATTATTAATTATGTATTTAAAAATGAAAAAATTAGTGAAATATATTGAAAGATGAATTAATTATTTCAAGATTAAAAATTTGCACTTACCTGTCAAGCGTCGCCACAAAGACAAACGAACTCGCTTTCAAAATTTTAAGACTCAAATTATGCTTTCGACTACCACATTAGGTCACGCAGCATCAGACTAAAGAAATACCCAATATATACTAATATAGTAATCTATAATAAATTAAATTCATAATTTGTAGGTATTAAATAGCGTACTGCGCTCCCCAATTACCAACCACACGAGATAAGCCCATTTACGAATAGATGTCACTATTAAATATAGTAATCTACAGTGAAACAAATCCACAAATTGTAGGTATAAACCAGCGTATTTGTGCTTCTAAATAATTACTTGCACGAAATATACCCATTCGGGAATAGATGTCATTGGCGACTTAAATCCCGAACATCGAAAATCATTCGTAATTGAACTGAATTTAGTGGAGCGGAATAAGCTTATATTCCGTTACAGCACTTTTGGAAAATAAATGGTATTTGACTTTTATTTTTATCTTAATAGGAGCTTTATTTTTTTCTGTAGAAGGTTTTACGATATTCCAAAATTTTTGTTTTTAACCATCATTTTTGTATTTTTTAAATACCCTGTATAACTTATCCTTAATCTAGCATTGTCAAAATTAGTTTTTTTCCAAGCACCAACTTTTATCAAGAATAAAATTTTCTGTGAAATCAATAATAAAAAAGTTTCCAATGGGAAATGTGACTTAGATCGTTTTTCCCCTGTGCCCTTCATACATATACATATCCTTCTAAACTTAATTACACATAGGATTATTAGCTAGATTTAAACATTATTGAAGACAATACAGGATATTTGAAATAACTATGATGAACCAATTATGTATAGCCTTGTACAGGTTGTTAAGCTTGTAAACAAAATTTAACAGATGATTTCTTGATACATTTTAAGCTATGAAATGTATATCCGTAACTTGCCCCGAATCATTTTTAATGTTAGCACCTTATTTTTCTGGTAAAATACACGAATGACTTTATTTGGAAGTGTATCAAGTGTTTGCCCGACCCTCTTCTGTTTAACATAATGGTCGCATACTTCTCCAGCTCTAATAACCCTATAAACTATAGCGTTCTTAAGTTTGGTTACTTACAAATCATCTTCCCGATTTGATTTTCTGAGGAACTCTATTTTCACCATTTAGAGACTATACTTCATAGTAAAAATGACCCTACGAATTTGAACGTGTAAGTCTTTATTTGCAAATTCCGCTTACATCGATTCCAAAAGGGTACCAAGACCATTCGTTTCATTGTCACTTGTCTCAAAAAGTCTCGAAAATGCCTTCTTTAATAACTAATTTCAAACTGAAACACTAATTAAACCGACGTACTGCACTGTCTCGTTTAAATCATACGATATAAAAACTCCAATAAGTGTTGTAAATATGTATATATTGTTAAGTTTGTTATTAGTTTTAGGTCAATAATCAAGTATCTTAAGGCATCTATTTATAAATAAATAAATAAAAGTCCGCCCACATGTTTACGAGACCGACAGATGCATCAAGTGTTAGGAGCCGTCAATAAAAACTGTGTTAATGATTTGAATGTGAAGTGCCAGTAAATCGATAATACCGCCGAAGATTGTTTAATATTCTACTGTCTCGACTAAGATTGTATATTCTCCTTGTATAACTCCTTGTATTTGTCTACACCCTGATGTGTCTTTATCTTGTTTCCGATTTCTTTTCGCTTTTTAGTAATATAATTTTTTTGTAGATTACGTAATCACAATTCGACAACATTGCTGGCCCATCGAGGGGCAGTCGTAACGAAATCTGGCAGCGATGTCGAGGATGACCTAAGTGAATTTTTTTAAATACTTCAGAAGATATATGTATATTAGTGTATATAAAAAAGTTATTGTATTGATACCTATTAACTTTAGATTATTGTTCTTTAATTTATTGAATTACACAGGGTGATCGCGTGTCTTGTCTTCAAAATTTCAAAAATATCGCTGACACAACCTGATCAAGTTTAGAGATTTGAAACTAGGAGATGCTCAATCGTTTTAGGCTTATGGCCATTTTTATTTGATTTGACAAATAGAGACTTAAATGCGCTTATTGTTAAGTAAATCTGAACTTGGAGTGATATAAGAACCATTAGGTTTGTCACACCAGAACCGTGAGAAAATTTGTATGAAGGCCATAATTTACATTAACATTTTTTGTTAATAACTGCAGAGACAAGGGAGAGACGCACAACTCAATGTTAATAAATCATCCGAGAGAGAAAGGTGCCATCCTTCTTTGTCTCGCTCCTAGGGAAATGAACGCAGGTAGCGCGCGAGACGGGCGCTGTCGTTTGCCCGCCAAATTCAAATTACCCATCTCTTTTTTCTTTCTTTATTTCTTCAAAATTTCCAGGTTCAATTAAATAAATACTCGCATATAATTCAAAATGTTATTTATTTCGTTTAGATTTTAGATGTATATTTTTCTTACAGACAATGCGAATCAATATCACTAAATGAAGTAACATTGTAAAACTGAATGGCCAAACAGACTATGATTCTTCCCATATATTAAATTTAATATAAAATTAATTGCACTAATGCTACTTTCGATTATTATTTTTGAGTAATCATCCTCAAATGAAAGCAAAAGAATCGAAAGTGGCATCAGTTTAACTTCAACTTAATGACAAATGCCAATAATACCCATAAGGACAAAGACGTTGCCTTCCAGAGCAACCAGAGTGAATATACTTGCAACAAATTATCATAATAATAAATAATATACCCTCTAATCACTAATAAAAGTCAATAATTCAAGGTGGGAAACTATGATAATCGCACAATAAATCACAAAAACACATAAACAGCACACTCAAACAAAGCGGCCATTACAAAAATGTCAAGCCGTCATCCGCCAACGCCACCCCGAAAGCGATGACTGCTCCATCTACGTTCATTTCCCCAGATGAGTGATAAGGAAATAAGTATAGGAAGTTACGTGAAACAAAAAGCGATAAACGACAAGGACAAATTTGCTGGGCCAGTAACCGATCCCTCCCTTGTCTCTGATGACTGTTAATATTTTTGTGTGCGGAAAAGTGAGATTTTCCGTGCAGAAATGCAAAATGGCTCTTAAACACTGCGTACTACCAATATTTTGGCTGACAGGATCATTTTTACACTAAAAGATAGTACTAGGCGTAACATAAGCAATGTGTTTATGTATGTTTGTTTGTCTAGCATAAATAAACACATTGCTCATACTACATCAGTGCACCTACAGCAATTCGACTGGTGGTTTGTATATGACAATGAACGACGATAAAAACAGCAGAATGCATTTTCCCGTGATAACATAACTCAGAGCGTAATCGAACATAAACTATCCGTTTAGGTGTTATTACATCACTTTTTAATTAATTGACATTATGCTATCATTCTTTTCTATACATATTTCCCGTTTTTTATAAGAATCTCTTTACACCACTATTCAAGGTGCATCAGTCGTAACACCAATTAGAGCATTCGTCGTGTCTTAAGCCAACACCGTATTTAGGATCTGTGGGCCCATAGGCTGAACCTCTCTTACTCTTACCGGTAAAATATATTTTTTAAATTAACCTACAATAACCGTATTAGCAGCAATTATCCAGTTAAAAACTTAAAAATAAACGTTTAAATTTATTATTAAATTATAGAAAATTTACATACGACGTACCTACATAGCAAAATTTGACGAATTTATGAGATGATAATAAAAATGAAAATACATCATTAAGGAATATACCTTCAATCCTTTCAAATGCAGCGCTTTTCCAAACAATCTAACTAAAACGATAGTGTCGCATAATCTTAATGATATAATGGCTAATTAGTTTAGGCCTACACTTCGTACTAATGAAGCTACGTATATATTCATGACTTTTTTGTCTTAAAATGTCACTCAATACTGCGTAAAGTTAAAGCGTATAGGCCTGTTCAAAGATGCAGGTTCGATGCCGGTTTTTGATCAACTTCAATTTGGATAATAATCTTTCTGCAGTGCTGTGCAGGCAGGTGACAGGTACATTCTTAAGGGAATCGAGATGTTACGAGAACAACCTTTAATGTTTTTTTTTTGTTAAGATGGACGCATCTCCCTGATTATAATTTTTGTTGTCATTTAAAAAAAAGTGGAACTGAATCAGTTTATTTCCCAATTGATCGTGTAAGTCATTGTTATATGTTTCTGCTAAGTTTTTGAGTTGCTGCAATTATCTGTACATTACGAAGTGTATTAAATTTTTTTTAGAAACCAAAAACGGGTTTACCTCAAGTTCTTATAGAGTCAAGAGGTAACAACCCCACGTATATTTTACATTTTTGCAGTGTTTCATTATCATACCCTGTGCAATCAGAATCAGCTAACTCGGCAGTTTTGGACTCATATTCTTTAAAGGTATCCCGATCTCGTCTTGGACCCTTGCCAGTATCCCGGAAACATGTCCTGTGTGCTAAGCCAGGTGGGGCCACTACCTCAAATATACTACATATTATGTCGTCACTTTGAGGTAGTGGCCCACTCGATTTTTTGTGACCGTGTTTAGCTTCCTGTAGTCGACACAGAACTTTGTACTGCTATCCTTTTTTTACAAGTACGTCTTTGCTTGCCTAAGGGGAGTCGCATGACCAATACTTTGCTTTCTAGCATTTCATGGATCTGCCCGTTTATTATGTTTCTTTCTTTTTGTGGTACTCGGTATGGGCGCCCTTTCTGCGGTTTATCATCCTCTAGTTCTATTACGTGTTGGGTTAAGTTTGCTTTTCCCATACGTTTTGGAGATTTTGCGAATACGGCCCTATATTCAAGTAGCAGCTGTTCCAGTTGTTTTCGTGCCGTGCAGTTTCTGATGTTCTCCAGATGGTGGTCGTCTATAGTTACAATTTCCTCTTTCGTGCCTTGTCTTCGCTAAGGTGTAGATTCCATGAGATGTCTTCTGTGTATGCTGAGGCGGCTGTATTCACGTCCAATCTAGGGTTCTGCAGAATTTCACTAGTTTTGCTTACTTGACCCAAAATATCTTCAAAACACTACGTATACACCAATTTCCAACTTTGACATTTTGTTATGCAAACTTAGAGTAGCAACACGTGATTTTCCTGTTTCCGTTTTGATACAAGAATGGGTTTGTAAGCGTCGGCCTTTTGCAAGCAATCGGTTGGAACTTTAATATCTCTTAGTTGAGGTTGTAAAATAACTTGTAGAGTTCTTGCAAAAACGCAATAAGCTTACAGCACTCGTCAGCAACCTGCCTTACAAGATTTAGTGAATGCCCAGCGTAAGTTACCCATACTGCTAATTTATTTTCTGCCAATACCGACCAACGCTTGGATAAGCGTTATCATCGGTTTGACCACCGCAGTTCGTAATGTCTATTTCACTCTCCTTCAAAAACTTGTTGAAGCCTTGAGACATATCTAGCTTTGTGACCCTGGGTAGGCATGAATGTTATAAATATTTTAACAGGGATGTGTTCCTTTAAATATCTTAAAATCAAAGCTGATTAACGTGACCTTCGTTTGGAGTTGATTGTAATGATATGGAATAGTACTTGCACTGTTTAACTGGAGAACTCGCTTGTCGATTAATTGAACAACTTCCTCTCAAATTGTCGAGGATAGATAGTTTGTGTTCCCACTTCCACGGTCCATGTTTTTTTTTATGCGATTGCTCAAAAAGTCGTCATACTATACTATAGGTTCCAATAGTCCCAGGTGATCCCCCTCGGTGATCTCAATATCTCATTTTCACCTTTGAATGCTAGGACCTCTTTCACTGATAAAAACTATCAATCTTGTGGGAACTTCTCGCCAATATTTTGCTGCAACGTTTGCTCGTCATCTCAGTTCTTGATCAATACGTTCCGCTTCTTTAGAGTGGCTTTCAAAATCAGTTTTTAGCATGGTTTTCAGAAATTTCATGTTCAAGCAAACGTCCAGCAGCATTTTTATCACAATAACTGCCCTGAGTAAACTGCGAGTGCGCTCGGGAAAAAAGTTTGCATACGAAGCAGTAGACGTGCTTTACTAGTCGAGATTCAGAGCTATGTACGTTTTATAATTTCAACGTTCCGTCTCTTTCGCATACAAAAAATTGCAATTTTCTTGTAAAACTCCTTGCATCACTTCCATCGCTTTGCTTCAGAGAATTACAATCAAATAGATCACTGTTACAATTTCGAAGTGCTGTGAAATTTTTTTGGGTCATAAACTCGGGCCATAATCCAATGTCATTTCCAAGCAACCATTTTCACTTAAAGTTAAGGCAGGTGGGCAGGAAACTGGTAATGCCTCGGAAATTTCTGCTAAAATTTCTGTAACGTGCAAAAAATTATATTTTCTTATTTAGAGCGAATAGAAAAACAAATTCGAAAAATAAGTAATATTAAACTGATTGTTTTTCAAAAGTTCAAAAGTAAGTTCGGTCTACGCGCTCCGCAATTTCTTTAATTATTTTCATTCGACGTCTTCAAACTTGTGAGGCTCAGCCTGATTGAGGCAGGCAGGTGGACTTATATTATCATCATTTCTTAGCAACTTTGCTTAGACTTCATAAAATCGGTCATACACTGACTTAGCTACAACTTCTTAATTCTTCTTGTGCAAGCATTCGTTTGGCACCGCATTTAAATTCTTCTTTTTTATATCGATTAGTATATTTTGTGGCGGTCCATAATAGTAGATTAAACTAAACCGAAAAATAAAAAAATATAAAAAACGACTTATTACAGTTTTACTTTGTTGCACTGAAAACGTTATAATATCAAGCAGTAGGCTTAGGCCTATTATTAATAGTTACTTTGTTACATTCTCACAGGGTTCCGTGTGAATAAAAAACTTCAGAACCAGGAATCAGGGGCAGTTAGTCACTATTTATTTCTATACACACTTCCCATTGAACAAACTACTCACTTTAACATCAAAACTAAAACTATACACACTAATTTGTTTAAACAGTCTCAACTTTAAATATTCGGTTATTATTTATCTATAAATTATTTATGATTTATGTCGGAAACACTTGAACCGCTGTGGGCGCTATGCAGAAGATGACGAGTGCGCCTTCCTTATATGCGTCAGCAATTTTTTCTAGAATTGTCTCCCTTGCTTCCGTATTTTTCATCTGGCCAGTAGTACGATTAAAAGAGCTTATTAATAGCACAGATTAAATAAGCTTATTAATCTGCGGTGGTACAGCGGTACGGGACCCTTTGTGGTGCTGCTCCCTTTGTGGTGTCCATAAGCTGCAGCCTAGGTAGCCTGTTCTTAAATCTGGCCCTGTCTTAAGCAACTGTTAAAAGGTCAGGCATTTTCACGAGTTCAGTGGGTCGATTTATCTTACACTTTTAGGTTTATTCGCTTATTTTATACTAAATTAATATTATTTTCCACGGATGGGATAAAAATATAAAACACAGTTAGTACTGTGCAAGCAATAAATCACTTATTTTGACGCCGATAACCCGGCGGCTTGGTGTGAGCAATAAATAAAAAGCCCGTTGAGCGGGTGTGCCCGGTGGTATGACAGGAAATATGGGCTGGACGTTAGATTGAGAAATATTTAACCGATTGAGCTGGGCTTCAAATATATTCGATTCGGACTAGACCGGACCAAAACCAAGAGGCCCATTGAATGCTCTAACACCAGTCCTCTGTTTGTTTATGATCGATATTTAAATGTACTGCCAAAATAGTAGTAAATAGTATAAATTAAACAAAGCTATTGAAGGGCTCCTAGTTTTAATTCTTTAAAAATTAAAAAATGTGTAGGGGCATTTTTGAACTGCACTGTATAATATGAATGTCATGTACCTTATCTAGTGTAATATTAAATTATGAAAATTAATTAATGCATTATTTTGTAAATTTGTTATCGAATATGTATTTCTTAAGAAATTGACACCTTTATTATTATTTTTAGAATATGAATTTAGTAATGGAATATTTTATGTACAGGCTATTTCGGTTTATTTTAAGAAATACCGAAAAAATGTTAAATATAAAAGTTGTAGGGTTTTTCATGAACCCTCAGGACTTTTTTTTGTACGAACAATAAGCCACTTTGTGTCTAATATGTATCGACTAAGAAAATATCACCTTTATTATAACAAGTTTTTGTTTATATTATGTAATGTATTTTTTTTAAAGAATATATATTTTAGATATTGGCTTTTAATTTTAACATGACCTTTTTGAGCTCTTTATTTTTTACATGAATTTCTTATATGAATTTTCTTTTAATTAATTTTTCTTTTCGACTTTGCTTAGATAATACTTTTGCTACAGATATTATGATAAAAATAGGATTTTCTATCAGAACACTGATACTGATCACCACAAAGCTAGTTTTAAAGATATAGGGATAACAAACCTGATATATTTGAAATCAGTAACAAAAGGACTATCTTACAATGATCCATTCAAAAGACACTTGTTCATATTTTTGGCAGCTTTGTAATGCTCATTTATTTGTTATGATATTAAATCCTGGCGTTTCATGAAAACCCTACAACATCTACTTTTTCTACGCCTACCTTGAAAACAGTTAAAAACACAGGGCATGTGAAAAGGTGTTTATGTTTTATACTTTAACTTTGTAATGAATAAGTGGTAAAATATTGGTAGTCGTAGGAAAAGTATAGTGGGCAACACGTGGGAAAACACCTTTTCACACTCGTGTGCCTTTATGATATGCGTATGGCTCGTGCCACCAAACTCTCCGGGTCGTATGAAATACAGATTTCAGCACTACTAAATAAGTATCTAATACAATAAACGCTGTAGATAGGTGGCAAAATATACGTACCCTGTACTGCATGCTTCTTAAAATCTTTTTCGTGTGATTTAATATGTCTGATTAATTATTTGATATTCTGCTAAAGGGTACTAAAATTTACAAGTAAATGAAAACAACGCTATATGTGACTGCCTGGTACTAAAATAACAGTAGAATTATTTTATATCAAATGCGCCAATCTGTTAATTTGGTGATTTAGTGGCTGATATGTATTGATTAAGAAAAGGTTACCTTTATTATATGAAGTCTTTGTTTACATGCTTTATGATTTTTTTTAAATATGTAATTTAAATCTTAACTTGAGCGTTTTTAGCTCTTTGTTTTTGTAAATATTTTTTATTTATATTTTTTTATTAAACATTTTTTCGACTTTTACTAAAGATATTATGAAGAATTATCGGTATTAAAACATAGATTTTTAATAAGCTTGTTTTTAAATATTCCCACCCTCTTTCATTAAACTTTTTCACGTGGCACAAAACGATTATTTATTTAAAAATAATTTCATTCTATGAAAGTTATTTTATAGCTTTTGTATTGGTCAATATATCCGAATATTTCGTACATCTGCCGTTGCTTAGTAATATTCGTAGAGAGAAAACTGTCGTTTTGATTATAATGGTATGTTTTTTTTTTTTGGGTCGGCCGCTGAAAGAGCTGCGGCGTGAGAGCGTTTTTTTTATGTTCGGCACACATACAAAAGGAAAATCCTATACCACTCAACGAGCGACGCATGTGCGGAGAAGACAGTCGACGTGGGACTTGAAGCGCTGTAGGTTGTAATTTTCGGGAAAGACGTTACTCGAAAGTCCCTTCCAGAGCGAGGCAGTCCTCCAGATAAAGGAGTCCTTAAGAAATTGGAAAGCCATAGAAGCAGTGCTGGTGGTAGCCCGTATGCTGTCAATTTGCTTAACAGTCCGTCATGCCACACCCTATCAAATGCTTTGGATATGTCGGAAGCCACTGTACGAGATTCGCCGTAGCTCTCGATGGCTTTGGTCCACCGGTAGGTCACGTAAGTCAGGAGATCTCAGGTTGATCAGTGCTTGCGGAAGCCATACTGGCGATCGCTTATGAATCTTATGATGCGTGGTGATTCGAGATATTTTAAGAGCTGTTAGTTAATCAGTTTTTCCGAGACTTTGGACATGATGGGAACTAAGGCAATTGGACGGTACCTTTTTGGAATTGTTCTTTTTACCTTCCTTCGGGATTGGTTGCACCTGAGTGCATTTTCAGCTAAAAGGAAAGCATGCAGTTCGGTATGATAGGGGGAAAAGCCTGCATAGTGGATCTGTTAGTTCAGCAGCACATTTCTTAGGCTAAACACATAGTGAAGCTGCGAGCAAAGCAGCGATAAAAGAGAAGAGCAAAGCAATGACGTAAGCGCAATTATAAAAGAGTAGATGAATACATAGTGAGGCGTTTAAGATTGAGCAGTAATAAGGTAGTGATATTAAACATGAATTTGTTATTGACAGAAAATGCTTCCCTAAAAATATGGTATTAGAACAAAAAAGAAAAAAACCAGACGGTGCAGTGTTCACGAAATAAATCAAAGCAGAAATTTACTTGGTGAATTTCATCATTTATACAAGGAACTCTGTGAACATTCAGAAAAGTTCTACTCATATTTTCGTATGAATAAGTCAACCTTTGATTATATTTGGGAAAAAATTGAACAAAAGTAAGACTTTTTTGAAAAATGGAATTTCCCCAATTGCCTACATGCAATCAACGGAAAACACATCAGATTAAAATGTCCTTCTCATTCTGGAACAATGTTCTATAACTATAAAAAATTTTATTCTATAGTCCTTCAAGGTGTGGCTGACGCAAATTATAAATTTGTAACAATTGATGTTGGTGGATATGGAAAGCAGAGTGATGGTAGTATGTTCCGTTCTTCATCACTGATATAATATTTAATGGAAAAGGGACATCTTAACATTCCTCTAGATACTGCATTGCCGAATACTGAAATTGTTGCACCGTACGTTTTTATCGCGGATGAAGCGTATCCACTATTAAAAGTT
>MU182054.1:479077-491036 GCA_016904865.1 Pissodes strobi
TCAGGATTCGTTTTACGCACCGGAAAACACGTTTTCTTACCGTTAGCGTAAACACAAGAATTAGTGAACATTCCGCACGAACTACTTTGTGTATAATAAATATTTGGAGTTTTTTTGCCTGTTTTCAAATCGGTAGATCCCGCTTCTGACCTACTCACTGACACGAAGTTGGGCAGCACTTTTCCACTCTTCATTCTATAACCCACTGGTTGATAGATGGGTTGATAGGAGTATCCAGTGCCAAAGTTTCCATTTTTGTATGTAGTTCTTGTGACCACCCCGTAGATGGGGTTACTGGATTTGTTATAGATTATTCTACCGCTACCTGGGGACAGTGTGACACTCTGGGCTTGAGAATGCTTGCCTATGGCGTAGGTGTTTGGGCCGTTGGCTATGGATTTGACCTTTCCTCTAAATCCAGATGGTATTTGATAGCCTTGTGACCCTAAATTGATCAGTTTGGTTAGAGAATTAGCAGTAACAGAAACAAGACTTCTTCGACCACACATATGATCGAAGAAATTAACAATCTAGTAAATTATCTTAATTAACAATGTTTGAAACAAATCTTTGTAGAAATTTAACAGCATTTATCTGAAAATAGTAACGCTTACCTGGAACAACTTGTCCGGGCTGCAGTATCATACCATCTTCAGGGAAATCTCCTTTGCTCTGGTGCACCGTAGCATCCAGGTTCTCCAGTGGATCCAGGACAATGTGCTGCTTCTGGTGGTCTGAAGTCTGACTTACTACACTAGCCGGTTTTCGTTGACGGGGCTCATAGTTTTGCGGTCTAGGTGGAACTAGATTCCTCTTCGAAGGAGAGCCAGTGGATAGGAGCGGCTCTGGATCCTGTTCACGAGAGCCTGCTTCATCGTATTCTTCGTCGACGTATTCTGGATCTTCGTAGTCAGGAGTTGGTGACTCACTGGATGAAGAGGCTACTACTGGATCTTCTTGAAGGACAGGTTTGATAGTTTGGACCTGCATTTCGAAGAGTTTCTACAATTGAATTTGTTTTGGTTCTTTCGAGAAAGTGGCAGGGAATCATTGGTGAAAATAAAAAAAAGTGCGTCATATTATTTGAAAACTCTCACTAATTGTGGACACACTTTCTCGTGCTAGATATTTGGTTAAGGTGTCAAATTTAAGATTTTTGATTAAACGGCAACTTAATATTATATTTTCCCTGTCTTAATTAAGCGATAGTATTCCTTTTGTAAAATGTCGTTTTTAGGCTTTGTTCTTGTTCTAGTTGTTTGAAGTGATCTAGATTTTAGTTTATTTTTTAACAGTTTGGTTAGTGAGATTTCTAGGATATGTAATAATATACAAAATACATATTTTTTTAAGTGAGATTAAATTGACTTTACCTATCTGGTGATCATATACGAATTATTTTTCGACAGCTAGTATATGGAGTACTTCTAAAATGCCTCACGCAACTAATGATAGTAAGTCATACAAACAAAATTTCAAGACAACTTTATGTTTGTTTCGAGGAATAATTGGCGTATTCTTACCCAGTCAAACCGATATAATATGACACATGAACTTAGCTAACTAAGCTCTTTCATCCTGATTAAAAAGCATTTTGATGATGCACCACTAGAGAGAACTTTACCTAGAATCAAAAACTTGCTTTTGCTTTAACATTGGTTTTACCAAAAATGTATACACTGTTTTAAAGATAATAAAAATGCTTAGAACAAAAGTTCTTAATTCAACATACCAACATGGACAAAAAAATAAAGATAAATTTTCGAAATCATTTTCATTTTCTTCAATAAGTATATCTTTCTATGTTCTTTAAAAATGTCGTCTAACTGGATGAAAAATGCCAATTGCCTCTCTAATAGTTGGCACTTAATTATTAACCGTAAGTGGAGATCGTCGATGTGATGAACTGGGGTCACGTATACTACAAGGACTACCACCAAAAACTCGAAGGTAATATGGGACAACAGGCAGGAAATGCCCAGAGCCTGCAAAGTAATTAAAGACATATTAATTATACTTGTGTTTCAGAATTTATGACCAGGGACCTTGTTCCAATCATGGTGAACCTGCACCACATGGGCAAGGAATAGGCCATTGTAATAGCAGCCGTTTATTTCGTGGGGGGTTGGCCACGCACACCTCCGGTGGAACTGCAGGAGCTAGCGCACCACTGTAGGCGGAAAAACACCACTACTAGTTGTATGTGACGCCAACGCCCATCGCATCGTGTGGGAGAGCTCCGACACCAACAATAGAGGTGAGTACCTTCTTGAATTCCTATTTGAAATGAACCTTGATATTTGTAATAAATGTAATACACCCCCATTTGTACTAAGGGCAAGGGAGGAAGTTTTAGTTCTTACATTTGGTAGCCCAGAAATCACTAAATATGTGAAAAATTCTTCACTGAACCCTCACTGTCTGATCACAGGAGTATAGAGTTCAGCCTGGAAGCAAGCACCACCAATGAACAACGCAAGAGAAATCAGCAGAGTGGGACCTATATAAAGCCAATCTGGATGTAAACCTTAAATATATTAATCCGGGCGGAATAGGGCATCACCTAGAACTGGAAAAGAAAGTATAGAGCGTCAACAAGGCAGTAATGGAGGCATTTCACTTCAGCTATCCAGCTGACACAAAAAGACGCTCAAACGGGGCCCCATGGTGGAATGGAAACCTCACGCGCCTCCGAACTCTGGCTCGTTGTCTCTTCAACAGAGCAAAAAGGTTCGGAGAGTGGCAGGGCTACACAGAGGCTCTCACAAACTATAACGCGGAAATCAGAAAGGCCAAAAAACATTTTAGAGCCTTCTGCGACAACATCGCCTCCACTCCAGTTGCGGCGAGATTGCACATGGCCATGGCAAAAGAGGGAACAAGCTCGAATGCCCCTAAAAAGCTGGATGACACCTACATGGAAGGAGAGAAGGAGAGAGCGCTCCTCCTCCTGAGTCAACACTTCCCAGGTAGTAAACGAAGAAACCTAAGTGAAGAAGAAGCTAGCCCAAGGGACCCACTAGGGGTGACTGGGTAATGGCAAAAACGGCACTCACTGCTGGGCGAGTCGAATGGGCATTGAGTACATTTAAATCACTCAAATCGCCAGGGGTGGATGAAATGTTCCCAGCCATCTTACAAAGGGAAAAAGAGAAATTTTACCAGACTAGAAGCAGTAGGGCCATGGGATACATGCCAGCATGGAGAAGGGCGAAAGTCACCTTCATCCCGAAGATAGGATAGAAGGATGGGACAGACCCCAACTCTTTCAGATCAATCAGTCTCACGTCATTCTTACTCAAGACGATGGACAATTACATCAGATCCACTACCTTAGAAACGCGGCCGTTGAATGCAAGCAGCCATACATACAGAACGGGCAGGTCCACAGAGACCGCACTGTTCCAACTGACCAGCATGATACAAGGATCCCTAAAAGAAGTCGCGCTCTGCGCCTTCCTAGATATCGCGGGAGTCTTCGATAATGCATCCCACGTGGCTTTAAAGAGGGCACTAATGAGAAGGGGAGTGAACGACACAATATCTCGATGGATGTGTGAGATGCTTGCCACGAGGACAGCAGAAACTTCAGTAAGCAATGAAGTGAGTGAGCACCGCTCGAGGTACTCCACAGGGCGGAGTATGCTCACCACTAATGTGGAGTCAAGTGGTGGACGAACTACTGGAAATACTGACAGGCCTTGGCCTACATTGTGTTGGGTATGCCCATTATATTTTCTTCACAGCAAGAGGAAAGTTTGAGGGTACACTATGTGAACCCATTCAAGCTGGACTCAAGCCAACGGAAGAATGGTGCCAAACAGTAGGGCTGAAAATAAACACATGAAAAACAACCATAGTACTCTTCTCTAGGAAGAGAGAACTCCCCAGAATGAAAGTTATCCGAATACACGGTACCAACATTACACCGGCATCGAAAGTTATATATCTACGCATAACGCTGGATTGTAAACTGAAATGGAATAAACACATTGAGGTTGTTGTAACTAAGGCTACGAGGACCCTCATGGTGTACCGAAGCTTTAGAGGAAAAACTGGGGATGTCAACCAGAAATCCTGCGTAGGATGTATGCGATGATAGTAAGACCCACCGTGCTTTCCGGTTTGATCGTCTGGTTCAAGGAAACGGAAAAGCAGAGCATTTAATTAGCTCAGCATAACAGCAGCAATCAAGGGAATTGTGGGCCTCGCACCTCTACACATTGTTGTAGAGGGAGCAGCTAGACAAGCAATGACTAGAATCACCGGAAAGGAAGCGGGCGAGGGGGATGGCTTCGAAAGAGTGAGTTAATATCCCTGACAACGTATATACCACTTCTTGGGCTCCCCATGGACAATGTAGTCAAGATACAATTTTGAAAAATACTTCACCGTCGTAATAAGAAGTAGAGAAGAATGGAAAAAGAACACCACTCTCACATCGTGTCGTGAAATGGTATACAGACGGGGCAAGAACTGCACAGTGACCGGAACCGGAGTATTTGGGCTAGGAACTAAATTTTCCGAAGCAATGGGAAACCACCCGGATATATTCCAGGCGGAAGTTAACGCCATAGAAAGATGTGCATAGTTCAACCTAAACAGAAACTATAGAAAGAAAGAGGTTGCCATCTTCTCAGACAGTCAATAAAGCGCTGAGCTCAACAATCAGCTCCAGAATGTTATGGGAATGCCTAGATAGATTAAATGAACTAGGCAAGAATAACAAATTATCCCTTCAATGGATACCAGGAAACGCTGGGATAGAAGGTAACGAAAAAGCAGACCAATTAGTGGCAAAAGTAGGAGCACAAACTCCGCTTTCAGTGGCGTAGCTACCGGGTGGGCCAGGGGGGGCGCCTGGAACACGCTGTTATATAATATTTCACTTTTCGCATGGCCCTCCGCTCTCTTCGCTCGCTACGGGGGCTCAAGAACAGGGAACTAATCAGGTGCTAACCCAAGACATACCCAAAATCAAGAAAAAACTGTTTAGAAACTTAACCTAAAAAATAAAAAAAGCAACGGGGTTTGAACCCAGGCCGCCAATAGCCGCCGAATTGAGACCTAACCATCTAGACCTCTCGACCACGAGGGCTCTTGTCGCAAATTGATTGCATCACGAAGACATGGCGCGAGCTTTTCTAGCGCAACAAACGCTTACAAAACAAAAATTCCGAAAATTTCGGTAGTAAAAAGTATGTGTTTTTTAGAGTTTGGTATTTAGGAGGTACCAAGTCTAAATAACTTAAACGCCCTAGCCTGAAATTTAGTTAAAAAGTAGTTTTATTTTTAAATATATCACTCAATTAACAAAAAGGGAAGGCCTAAATGAAGAAAAAACTATTCTCCATAAAAATTTCGCTTATGTCTTGACAAGGTAATAGAGCAAACCCCATATTTTTATCTTGTAAACTAACAAAGACATCACAATAATTATACGCCCTAGCCTTATACATATCTTAACGGATTTTGTTCAAAAGTTGTTTTTTTTAATATATCACTCAATTAACAAAAAGGAAGGCCTAAATGAAAAAAACTATTCTTCATAAAAGGTTCGCTTATGTTTGACAAGGTAATAGTGCAAACCCCGTATTTTTATCTTGTAAACTAACGAAGATATCACAATAAACGTCCGTGACCGTTTTCCGTTCCCTGCCAGCTCGCCCGCCGTGTGTCGGGATCGCAACCTTCAAATTTTACTCCCGGCGCGCGTTAAGAAGTGTCACTTCAAAAATATACGTTTAATATTTTGATGTATAATTTTTTGATTAATTTGCGTATATACACAAAATATAGGTTTGTTTTAGGCGCCAGCGGATAGGCTTGCCCCCCGGCGCCCACATTTCTAGCTACGCCACTGTCCGCTTTTAGGACCGGAATCTTTCTGTGGCATAGGGACGCACACCTACAAGGAAGAATTCAGGAAAGAAGAGCGAACCAAGTAGATCAGTTTATTGGAATGCCTTCCAGGATTAAGGCAATCAAAGATGTTTCTAGGCCCCCCTCACCCAGGACAATCAAAACACTATAAAACTGAGTAATAACAATCTCCGCATCCTCAACGTCTCTCTTGCCGGTTGAGAAGCCACTTGGAAAGAATGAAAATTGAAAACGAGAACAGTTGCCGGTTCTGTGCGGAGGGGAGGAAACCCCGGAACACCTTCTCACGGAGTACGAGCCGGTCGCGAACAGGCGAATGGCCTGCTTCGGGTAGTGCATCGTCCAACAGGAGGAACTTCCATCCATAGAACCATCCAGACTACTTGCTTTTATCAAAGCACTGAAGCTGGATGAGGTACTCTGATTGAGAATCACATCAATGGAAGCACCATGAAGGGGGACACAATAGATCTCTACAGGTCGCAGTGTATTAACACCCCCTAGATCAATTGACATCATCATACCAATTTATTCAAAATAAATGTTCAATCTATCCACTGCCCAGGAAAAGCCTTATTAGGTGCTCACGCCCAGTCACCCAAACTAAAGTGCGGTGGTGCAATATCTTAAGGGAGTCTGGGAGACACATGTTTGTTCTAATGTAAAAAGGAACTACTTAAAGTGGAAGTTCATTTTGAAGAAAACGTTTATAGATTTCGCTACATAGCGGACCATGTCCACAAATGGAGACCAATAAGGTAAGTTTAAATTCTACCAGTCCTCACATTTAGAGAAAACCTGCGTCGATGTCTTCTTACTACGAAGGCATTTGCAAGTCCATTGGTGGGTATTATGTCAAATTCATTAAACCGTTTCATGTGACTCCAGATTCATCAATACGAGGCCAATAATTTCAGTGTTAATTTCAATATTATTCGAGGATGCGATGACCCATTCCTAACCGTATTGGTCAATCATCATCCTAAAAAGCTTGCAGGTTTTGCGTATGGAAAGGATAAAGTTGTTCTCTGTGACGCATGGTTTTTCTTCGATTAAGATTAGGAATTATTTCTTCTTGTTCCACACTGCTTACAGTCCTTTGCCTTCTTTAACGCCATGGTTGATTTGGCAAAAAAAAACTTAGTTCACCAAGCCTATCAACGCCGCTAAAAGTTTGTCTATTTAGGATATTTCCATTTTGTTTAGCTCGCATGCAAACTCATTATAATTTGCTCTTTCTTGCAAAAACGCTTGCCTCAATAGTCAGTCTTAGAGTACTAATGAACTATTCGTATAATATGTCAATATTATTCAATTTAAATATAAAATGCACTACGTAGACTCTTCCGTACAGTTGAAAAATTTTATACAAAAATCAGTATTTCATATAAAAAATCATCGATGATGTCATATGTGTACCGTGCGTTCAATTTATCTTGATATAATTTTGATTCGCTGTAACTCTTTTGTTTTTAAAGATATGAAGGTAAACAAAAAAACAAAATGTAGGGTTGGTAGCCAAGTTTTTTTCTAAGTTACATATAAAACAAAACACTTCTGATATATAAGCCTACTCTATATTTTTTGAAATAGAACACCCTGTATATTACTACATTTTTGGACTCTCTAGAGAAATCTAAACACATTTCGTTTATAATATCCTATACCTATCTTTAGCTGTTTACGAAATATTGACAGTTGAAAGTCGGGCATTTTGACATTTTGACAGGCTTTGAAATCTAAACCGCACGAGATCAAAGAAAACGGTTTGGACATTTCTGTCTTACGTTTTCATAAGCTATCGAATGATAGTGACTTTGAATTTTACCGGAGGATTAAAAGTTCCGGTTAATTTTATCCGCGGATTAAATTCAAAGTTACTGTCATTCGATAGCTCATGAAAACCTAAGAGAGGAATATGCAAACCGTTTTCTTTGCTCTCGTGCGGTTTAGATTTTAAAGCCTGTCAAAATGTCAAAATGCCCGACTTCCAACTGTCAATATTTCGTAAACACCTAAAAATAGATATAGTATATTATACACGAAATGTGTTTAGATTTCTCTATAGAGTCTAAAAATTTAGTAACATACAGGGTGTTCCATTTAAAAAAATATAGAGTAAGCTTATATGTCAGAAGTGTTTTGTTTTATATGTAACTTAGAAAAAACTTGGCTGCCAACCCTACATTTTGCTTTTTTTGTTTACCTTGATATCTTTAAAAACGAAAAAGTTACAGCGAATCAAAATGTTATCAAGATAAATTGAACGCACGGTACATGAAGGAGATGTTAAAAATGCACAATTAATTGAGGTGCTACATACAGAGCTTTTTCTTACATTAAATAGGCATCTAAACTTTAATCAAATGGGCACCTTGTATTGTATTGTATTTACCTCTCTGCTAGTTTCGGATGGAGACAAAGTTTCCGATGAGGTTGTATTTATATGCTCTTCAGACGGTTGAGTCTTTCCCAACGATGCTTGCTGACTTTGCGACTGTCTATTATGACTGACTCTTGCAGCTGTAAAATTGATGGGCTTGAAGTATCCGGTTGGGTCAGTGAGATTTCTAATTGCGACTGATCCTGACCCGGCTTGAGCTGCACCATTATATCTGGAAACATACAAAGAAACGCTTTAGACCTGCTTTTACGATATCATGTTTAAGTTAGAGATTTGGGAGCCATTATTGGCCGATTGTGTGGTTTAAATCGTGGTTAAGACTTAACATTATATGGTTAAGGTCGGCCTTAGCGCGTCAATAGTTTGAATAGAATCTAAAATAATTATTAGTTATAGTAGTTTTGGGAAAAGCATTATTTCACCAAAAGATGCTTTACCAATAAGGAAGTAGGTACAGATGAAATATTTACATTATAGCCCAGCAGATGGCGCCACAAATTCAAGAAATCCTCAAATATTTTGAGCCAATAAGCCACCCAGTAAACGCATATGCCGGCATGCGAGATTCAGTTCATAGTGCACTTGTGAATGAGAGGCGCGTGATTGGTAAGCTACGTGAGGTGACGCATGTCTTCGCGATGCAACCAGTTATTTGTAAGTCAGCTGATGATCTAGGGGTTTGCATGGTTGGCCTTCACTTCGGAGACCCGGATTCAAATCCCGTTGGTTTTGTTTTTTTTTTTTAAGTAAACAGTTTTTTTCTTGATTTTTGGGTTTTTCTTGGGTATGGCTTGGGTTAGCACTTGGCTAGTTTCCTTTTCTTGAGTCCCGGAGCGAGCGCAGGGCCATACACTTGCCAATTGCAGGTCTTTAAATCGCATGCATTCCCAAGTACTATTCTTTCACTCCACACATGAAGAAAAAGCTTTTTACAAAATTAACCTTTAAAAAATAATAAAAGTCTTCTCACCTACGAGAATCGAACCCGTAGCATCTATGACAAGCACATCATCTAACCGACTAGACCTGCTGGAAATAACTCGCAGGACCGTGAAGACATTCAAATAAACCCTTTAAATAGAAAACAAACCAAGTGCCTCCTACTCAACTGTCATTATGGTCTTTAACCGTTGCTCGCTAGAGGCGAATTTCTCAAATAGTGACGAAAATGGTTCGTATTTCGACGTCGACGATTGTAACTGCCAAAGAAAGATACATTCAGTGCTTAGAAAAGCAATTGAACCAGCAGAGGTGAGCGAAGACATATACTATACCTGACAAACCGTGAAGAGGGAATAACAAAAATGGATGATAATATGCTAGGAAAACAGCCCAAAATAAACACAATGAATGGTTCGATGAAGAATGCAAGATAATTTTGGAGAAAAGAAACCCAGCAAGACAAAGTGTGCTGCAAAGATGAACGGACGAAAATAAAGGTACTACAATATGGCGAACTAAGCAAAAGCGCTAGAAAATTAATGAGAACAAAGAAGAGGCAGCAGAAACAACGAAAACTGGAAGAAATGGCACGAGATAACAAGCATAACCGGTCTAGAAAGTTCTATGAAGAAATTTCAAACATTAAAAAAGGCTTCAGACCTAGACGGGAAAACGTACTTAAGAAGGAAAATGATATCATAACCACCAACAAAAATTAAATAGTGGATGAGTGGAAGCATTACTTTGACAAGCTCTTAAGCATAGACCAACAAAATGAACTTACTACAACCTAATATCAAACTGCAGAACTCTGCTCAGTAGAACACCCTACATATGAAGAAACTATCAAAGCTATCAAGAAGCTCAAAAGTAACCAATCGTCAGCAGAGTTGCTTAAATTTGGAGGAGGAACACTGCACAGGCATCTACATGGACTTATTACCATTATAGGAAATACCAGATGAGTGGAAGGAAAGATCGATAAAAAGGGGGACAGACAAAATGTATTAACTATAGAGGGATATCCTTGAGCAACACATCATATAAGATCCTTGCAAACATACTGTTGGAACGCCTTAAACCCATCGTAGTCAGGCATAGGAGACTACCAATGTAGATCCCGTAAAAATAGATCTACCGTCGATCAGATATTCACAAGTTAGAAAAATGCTGAGAGTATGATGACAAGAGTACGATAGTATTCTCAGAGTTAAGCTGTGGGACGCAATGGTAGAACTGGGAATCCCCAAAAAGCTAATCAATCTAACAAAGATCTGTGTCAATGGCTCCAGAAGTAGAGTAAAAATCGGAGAAATGCTGTCAGACTCGTTTCAGGTGTCTAGTGGCTTGGAGCAGGGTGATTCACTCTCCCATAGACATTGTCATGGTTGGCATATAGTTCGATACACATAATTTCAAATCTCTACCCAAAATAACGATCAAAATACACGGATCTACAGCACCCGTTGTACTTTCATTATTTATTCTTCACTTTGGTGGTTATTTACATTCCTACTTTTCTTACCTGATTCCGTATCGGAACTTTCCCTGAATCTGAGTTTGTGTCATTCCCGAATGCGTGCCACTTTGCGCAGCAGCAGTACCTCCGCCTCCGAACGGCGACGTTTGGTTGTCGTTTTCACTTTCGTCATACGGCGTGAAACCGATTTGAGCTTGAGATGACGTAGGACCGAGTCCATTAGCTTGGGCATCTGCAAGACCACCTTTCTCGCTTCCCTGTACTACGGTTTGAGTTCCATGTTGGATACCTAGACAAAGTTTTTGTTTTTTTCGTGGTGTTTCTGTTCTCTATAATTCTAGGTATCTAGCCCAAACTAACCCAAACTACCCTGTAAGTCGTCAATAGCTATTTACCTGACGTTTGGGCTGACGACAACGTGTTCCCGGTCTCAGAATCAAGGCTAACCTGCGCCTCAGATTTTCCGGCGCCCCCTCTGCCTTGCGCATTACTCTGCGCGCCATCTTTTCCCCCGGAAACTTGGGTCAAGGCGTCCTTTTTGCCGTCATCCGATCCAGCAGAAGCTTTAAAGGAACCAGAGCCTGAGTACGTCCCTGAAACTTGTGATTGAGCAGTGCCGCCTTGGAATTGTCCTTGCGCCTGCGCACTGGCAATTGTTTCGTTGTTTGTTTGTTTCACTGATGTATGAGCTTGCGAGTCTGCATCATCTCCCGCGTCTAAAAAATAACGGTCAGACTAGCAAAATTTGTCTTGTAACTTTCGAGTTTTGTAAAGCATGTTGTGTTTCTATGTTAAATACTGACCTCCAGATGCAACCCATCTTCCGTCTATCCATTGCCCTGCTCCAGCACCTGCTAGAAATATAGAAAGTTAGATTTTTGCCAAACTTGTGCTTTAATAAATTATTTCATTTCTACTGACCTCCCGATGGTACCCATTTTCCATCCACCCACTGACCCGCACCTTGACCATCACCTAAAAAAAAAGAAGTAATATGTAATAATCTAAAGATGGTTTCTACCTCTTCTTTACTAACCTCCTGCACCCACTCCAACACCTGTTCCAGCTCCTGTAATAGATATTTTTATTATCAATCCAGTTAATTATCACGCATTAAACAATATTGGTTTCTGACACGATGGAGAATGCTCTATATAATAATGTTAATAAATTCCTTTAAAACAAAATCATTCTAATCATTCTATAATAAATATTCGCATAGACATTATGTCCACATAGCTATTTTTTTA
>MU182054.1:493442-506991 GCA_016904865.1 Pissodes strobi
CCTTCGCCTGGTCGTCCAGTACCGGGTGGATAACCTGCACCACCCTCAACTGGTCTTGTTGAACCTGGAGGATATCCTGTACCACCTTCTCCTGGTCGTCCAGCACCTGGAGGATAAATTGTTCCACCAGGTCTCTCTGCTCCTGGTGGGTATCGTCCATCACCTTCTCCTGGGCGTGAAACACCTGGAGGATAACCTGCACCTCCTTCGTCAGGCCTTCTTACGCCTGGCGGATACCCACCTTCTCCTGAACGTTCCGCAGCTGTGCCTCCATCTCCAGGTATTCTGCCGGGATAATATACGGGTCGGAACCCAGGATATCTAAAAATTAAGTTACGTTTTATAGAACGATTGAGTTTTTTTCTAAGTAAAACAGTCCAATTTAATACTTCGTTATGAAAAGATATGCTGAAATCAGTAAATTTAAATACCCGAATTTAGATTGAAGCTTACCCTTCGCCTGACCCGGATGGTCTAGTTGGTCCTTCTGGATATCCGGGATGACCTGGTCTAGTTATTTTCTCCGGAACTTGTCCCCCAGGCCTACGGCTATAATATAGACTTTGGTCCTGCAGTCCTGCTCCTAAACATTCGCCGCAATCAACTGGAGAGCTTTGACTTTGAGCTTGGCCCATTCCGCTGGTGCCGGCTAAACATCGCAAAAAAAATCTAGGTCAATTTTAAGCTTATGGGTTTTTAATCAAGTAATTAACATTATTATTATCACAAGTTCAAAGCCGTTGGTGAGGCTTTTGATTTTGTTAGTCGAATAAGATATAATGTACTGGATTCCGTAATTTAGACAAATTATAGGTATTATTATTGCATAATTGCCTTTTCAGGGCGGCAGAATCTAGGATAATCATGAATTCGTTCATGTTATTAATAAGCATTCGTAATATTTAGATAATAAAAATTGTTTAGAGGTTAAGTACAATATAGACAAACCCTGAAAGTGATTATTTATTTTATAGATGTACATTTATGTGTAACAGGGAACTTTTCGACTAGATTCCTATAAATGGATTATCAAGTACATATGTTTTTACTAATAAACTCATATAAAAACGCGAGTTGTGTCCTTCAGTATGCAACGATACTGGCAAACCTAACAGAGAACATCACATGGCGACCCTGCCAGCCCTTGCATACTGTTGGATAGTAACTAAGTGAATTGGTGTTAGTGCGACAAAGCGGTACCAAGACATGGACTCCAGTCAGACGAAAGAAGACATTTTGGTAAATCAAGCAGGTAACAGTGGAGGTGTAACGCAGGATACTGCTAAATGATTTTCATTAAGCGAACTTTTGGTATGTATGTGTAGCTACCATACCTGTTGTAGCGTACTGTATCTAGCGAGTGAAGAAAGGCATGGAAAAGAAGATACGGAAGGAAATCAGACGGTCAAGAGGTGCTGTAATGCGGAAGGAGAAAGTATAATAATTATTGTTAGCTTTTGAAAAATTTTACGAAAATATTAGGAAAGAGTCAAGAGAGCCTCGTGAAAGTGTAGCTAGATTAAGTAAACGATCGATAGACGTAGGAAAGTTAGAAAATAAATTTAATAACCTTAAAAAAGAGGTCAGCCTAGAAGCTGAAGGTACAGAGCAAAGTTTTAAATGCGGTACAACCGAGATATCCCGCAGGGAGAAGATCATTGTATGTGTTTTGTCAGCATTAAGCAGCAATTTATTTGCCTTGAACCACTCCTCGGCCCTGTGCCAAAACCAGCCTCTCGGTAGATTCTTTGAGAGTTTTCCTGATTTGAAAAGGCACGTGTCATCCGCGAAAAGAGTGAAAAGTACTGATGGGTCCGTTGATGGTACGCGTAACGCGAGCCCACCCCCCCCCCCCCCCGTTTTTATGTTTCCTTTAAAACTTTAGCACTGTATACTATACACCTAGCACTATCTAGCACCCAAGTTACAAAGCTAGCACCACCTCACTTCTCGAGTTTTAGAACAATTTTACCGGGGGGGGGGTGTTACTGTAACGCTTGCCTCCCCCTTATAGTACTGATTTAAAATTTTAGCACCAAGTACGTTACACCTAGCACCCAACTTACGAAGCTAGCACCAAACCCCCCAGCGATTACAGATAATTTTTACTGAGGGAGGGCGGGGGGGCTAATGTAACGCGAGCCACCCTCCTTTTTTATATTTCCCTTTAAACTTTGGCACTGTCTACTATAAACCTAGCACTATCTAGTATCCAACTTACAAAGCTAGCACCACACCACTTCCGATAACACTGTACTAAAACTTGGGAAGTGGTGTGGTGCTAGCTTTGTAGGTTGGATACTAGATAGTGATAGGTTTATAATAGATTGTGCCAAAGTTTAAAGGGAAATATAACACCGGAGGAGGGCTCGCGTTACATAAGCCCACACCCCCCCCCCCTCCCCCGGTAAAAATTATCTGTAATTCGCTGGGGGGTGTGATGCTAGCTCTGTAAGTTGGGTGCTAGGTAGTGCTAGGTGTAACGTACTTGGTGTTAAAATTTTAAATCAATACCATAACGGGGAAGCAAGTGTTACATTAGCCCCCCCGGTAAAACTGTCCTAAAACTCAAGAAGTGGGATGGTGCTAGCTTTGTAACTTGGGTGCTAGATAGTGCTAGGTGTATAGTATACAGTGCTAAAGTTTTAAAGGAAATATACAAACGGGGGGGGGGGCTCGCGTTACGTTAGACCCCCCCCCGGGTAAAATGGTCTGTGATGCACTGGGGGGGTGTGGTGCTAGCTCTGTAAGTTTGGTGCTAGGTAGTGCTAGGTGCTAAAGCTATTGGACAACCGGGGGGTGGGGGGGGGGGGCACTGTAACGGACCCTATCTACAGACAAGTTATTAGGAATTGTATTTACCGATGGTACACAGAAAATTGCAGAACCACCACCCTTATGTTTTTTCCTTGTAAAATAGCTGTCCATTCTATAACCGTCGCGTCACTATTAAAAATGTCAGCCTCGTCACATGTAAGCCAATGCTCAGCTAAACATAGAATGCCGACATCCAAGTCAACCAGGAATGCCTCCAGTTCACTCGTTTTGTTTCTGACTGACCTGATGATTCACATCCTCAATTACTGGTTCCGTTGTCGCTTTTGTTGTATCCTGGTCCGTGGTGCATTCAGGCGTTGGATATTCAAAAAATGGTTTATTAATATGCCAGTAGACCATAGACTAGATGACATTATCTCTTCCTTTAAGTTCATTGGTACCCCCAATTTAAACTTGTGCTAAAGTTCTTGTGCTTGTCAGTTTTTGTGGTAATTTTTCCACACTTACAGTTTTCCAGATTGTTACTTTCTAGGAATAGTAGCACGAAATCCAGGAAATTCTGGACTCCCTGGATGCTACGGTAAAACCCGTTGCAGTTTCAGATGAAAAGATTAGCAATGGGAATAAAAATTAGTCCGAGTGCATTTTCAAAGCCCATGACCGTGGCGAGGGATGGTTTAAACTATGATGCATGTTTTGTTTATGTGGTTGATTAAAAATTGTTCGGGCATTCCTTGCAAAACCATAATAGAAATTTGCTTAAAGTCTTACAGAGACTAAGGGAAGTAAACCTTAAACTTGACCCTAGTAAATGCGAATTTTAAAAAAAGGAGATTCTATACTTAGGTCACGTTATTTCGGACCAAGGAATGTCTCCTGATCCAATTCGAAAGCATTCAGATGAAGTAAAACGTTTTGTTGGGAAATTCATTAAAGATTTTGCTGAAATAGCTCGGCTGTTGAACGACTTATCTCGTAAAGCGAAAATTTTTCACTGGATTATCACAATGCGTTCAAGACATTAAAACAAGCCTTAATGAAACCGCCAGTGTTACAATATCCTGATTTTTCGGAAAATAATGAATTTGTACTCAGAACAGATGCTAGTGGATATGCATTGGGTGCAGTTTTATCTAACTCGAACGACAGGTCTGTAGCATTCGCGTCTAGATCTTTAAATAAGACAGTTGAATATTTTAGATCATATTTAATTGCTAGAAAATTTAAAATTTTGACAGATCACTGTCCTTTAATTTATTTATTCAATATGACCAACCCCTCAAGTAGGCTTACGAAATTTAGGTTAACTTTGGAAGAATATGATTTTGTAATACATTATGTCGAAGGTGCGGAAAATGTGACGGCAGACGCACTCTACCGTGTGACTATAGAATCGAGTGAATTAAGAGAAATGAGTTCTAGAGCGTGCGAGAGCGAGAGTGTTAGTGTAATGAAAAGACCTCAGATTAGATGCAATGCGGTAGTCGAAGAACGCGATAGAAGCTCGGCCAATTGCAATAGGCTTAATCACCCTGTTGTAGTTGAAGTTTTAAAGCGTCCTATTGTAACGGAATATTAGCTTATTCCGCTCCACTAAATTCAGTTCAATTACGAATGATTTTCGATGTTTGGAATTTGAGTTACCAGTGACATCTATTCGCGAATGGGTGTATTTCGTGCAAGTAATTATTTAACCCTTTGTGTACTAGTGGTGTCTTATTGGGACCACATTTCAAACGAGGCTGTAGAGCGGCCTGGTAGTCGCCGGCCGGGACCATATAATAAATGCTTGCTTACGCGTCACCTCCCCGCTTTACTCCAAATGCCGCGCGATCTGTTTATTCGTTTCTCGTCAGTTGTCTGTGAGTCTTGCATGGCGCTTTTTGCACGTGTTTCCTGTTGCTTTGTTTTTAAAGTAAAAACATCATGGCACGTAAGTTTATTATCTTATTCTTTTAAAAATACATTGTAGAGTAGCTTTTTTGCCAAAATATCTATAGTTTTTCAATATAAAAGTTTTATTTCTTAGTAAAATGTGTTGTGGTTCCATTTGGGACCACTAGGCCACATATACTAATTAGGTACTTTTCTTATTTTTAGGAAATAAATATTTGGATTTGGAAAACATGGTTTCTGACATGGCATTTATTATGTGACGGGCTCCATCACCTCTGAAGCACCATCAGAGGATGAAATCGACGCAATTGATGCAGATGAGTTTGTTATGAACCTAAATCAACAAGAATTGCCAGAAAACAGTCTCGACTTGCCATTGCCAACAAACGGCGACATTTTAGACTACGACAGTGAGGATGATCTTCCTTTATCGACATTCATACACCAGTGGACTAGTAATTCAGTACACGCTAATACCCCGCACGCTTTTGAACAAACCTGTGGACCAAATGTCTCCGAAGATGCAGAATTGCCTACTGATATCTTTTTCTGTTTGTTTACAAAAGAGCTCATAGAAAAAATTGTACTTGAAACCAATTTATACGCAACACAAGTAACTAATAATAACCGTTTTATGCCCACAACATTTGACGAAATTAAATGTTTTTTTGGAATAAATTTAACGATGGGACTAACAAAGAAACCCAGTTACAAAGACTATTGGTCTTCCAAAATGCAAATCAGACATCCGTATATATCATCGGCTATGTCACGTGACCGCTTTTCTTGGCTTCTTGGACACCTCCACCTCAACGATAATTCCATTCCACCTAAAAGAGATGAACATGGCTATGATAAGCTGTATAAAATTAGACCTTTGCTAGAAGTATTATCGCACACATTTTTAAATTCTTATAAGCCACAAGAAAATCAGACAGTGGACGAATCAATGGCACGATGCAATACCAGATCAAAACCATATCGTACTAGATGGATTTGCAGTACGAGTCAAGTTGGACTTTGTTTAACTGATAAATCCAATTGTTTTTACGCATTCCATAAAAAATTATTCATTCACTTAGGTTCCTAGTGGTTCCATAGTGGAACCACATCTTTGTGTTTTTCTATATAATAAAACCTGTTTTTTGAGTTATATATAAGTTTTATTTACCCATTTAAATAGTAAATTTTAAAAAATCATCAAAAATAACACTTTTGAAAAAACGTAAAAAAATTCAGGCCACAAAGGGTTTTAAGAAGCACAGGTATGCTGTTTTATACCTACAAATTTGTGGATTTAATTCACTGTAGATTATATTTAGTAGTGACATCTATTCGGGAATAGGCTTATCTCGTGTGGTTGGTAATTGGAGAGCGTAGCACGCTATTTAATACCTACAATTTATGCATTTAGTTTACTATAGATTAGTATATTTAGTATATAGGGGGTATTTCTTTGGTTTGACCCCGCATACCCTATAATGGTAGTCACATGATATAAATTATCCAATTAAAACATCGAAAAGCATAATATGTTGAAAGTCTTGAATTTGGAAAGCGAGGTCGTTTTATCTTTGTGCGATGCTCGACGGGTAAGTGCTAATATTTAATCTTGAAATAAATTAATCTTGCAGTATATTTAACTAATTCTTTCATTTTTAAATACATAATTAATATTTGTTCATGATTCATTTAGTCTTATTCGACTTAAACAAGAATTAAGCATTCTTATATTACATTTTTAATTTGCTTACATATTCAGTAATTTTTGATTATTGTGGTGACCGTTCGGTAAAAATACCGATTTGTTGGTGAATATTTGCGTCTCATTAATCAAATTCATGTAATTCGAAAGAGGCTTAGTCCAAATTTACAGAGAACGTAATTATTTCATCGTTTAGCAGTCACGCACATTATTTTACGTATTTCCATTCAAATTGAACAGTATTATTTGGGGACTTCTCGCAGTGGATTCTATATATTCCTGCAAAGGTAGTAAATTGAATTTTCAGTAGAGTTTCTCTGGATTTCCCTCAATTGCTGGTTTTAATATTTTTTCTTTTTAGGCATATTTCATTAAAATTTCTGTTGAAACATCAAGCCTATAATTATTAGCACATGCCCTGTCTCGTCTCAATACTGATGTACCGACATTAACTTGGATTTATGAGAGGTTAATCTCAGGTGTGTAAATTTATCTGGTTCTTTTCTTATCTATTATCTAAATTGCTATCTCAATGCAAGATAGTGATTATCTTATCTTTATCTTTAATTAATTGAGGCGTAATTACGCTCAATTATCGTTTATGTGCCAAGGGCCATATAAAAAAGTAATATAAATTACTTACTTGGAGTTATAAGACTCGTTTATAGAGAGGTTGTATCTCTATTTTTCTATTTATCATTAAATTCAAGATATCTTTTATTTGGATTTGCCGAGAGTCACTGAATTGGACCGTAATTCCATAATTTTGTTTTGAATTTTAAATTTCAGTCATAATTTCTTTTGAATTTCATATCTTAAAGTAAAGAAAAATAATATCTTGAGTAACAGTAGTTATTTATAATTTTTGCTTAACTTAAAATTATAATTCAAGGTTTTGATTATATCTGCTTTAACCAATAAATTTTCAAATTGTTGATTACTTCCTCATGTTCAGAAGTGTCACTGATGTTCACATGATATTTCCCTGAATATTAGTTAATTAGCAGCATACGTTGGTCTAAGACTTGTCTCTTTCTTCTTTTATGTTACGACTGATTTGAGACGCCGACAAGAGCTGTGCCATGCAAATTGGTGGAAATCATCACATGGATTACCTATAAGTCCTGGATAACCCTAACTCAATTTAACTTGGGAACAGGCAGAAGCGGTTCCGGTGGACGTCCCAATACGATCGCATGGTTACAGAATAACTGAACGAAGTTAAGTATCAGTCAGTCAGAAGATAAATCTATTGTAAAGACCAACTATCTGTTATAATTAATTTTTTTTTAAATCTTTTAATTTTAATTCTCATCACAAAGTAAATTTAGTCATAAACTTTATTTCAAATAATTTCATCAATTACATTTGTAATTTAATTATATTGGTAATCTTCATTTCACATGATACCATCACTCATATTTGTAAATTAATTGTAAAATTAATATATTGTTGTTTGAATTCCTTTGTTTAATTTATCGCAAGATTGAGGTCTGTGAGACACGAATTATAAGAGCAAATTTCTGATATTCTTATCTTTATAGTTATTGATATTTAAGTATTCATATTCAGTTCGCATTGTCTCTAGGAACTATGGCGCCCAAAATATAAAAATCTCTGTTAATAAGAGAACATCGAACAACGCCCGAAGAAAATTAAAACAAGTTTCCTGCATACAAAATGGCGCACAATGTCATACTTGATTAAAAAAATTAACTATCATAACAAATTGGCGACTGAGCCAACTTTCGCTACACGGTTGACATAGTAGAGCGAGAGAACATCACAATATCCTAAATTAGTTCCAGTAATTCACCGGTCAATGTAATAGGTCACACGCAATCAGCAAACCAAAAGATCTTCATAATGGTTAACTTTCTGAGTGTTTTTTTCTTACTTTGACTAACTTAACCAGTAGTCAATCGATAAAGAAAGTTAAAAAATAATTTAATAATTTAATAGTATCTGTTCTGTGCAATGTGTGCTGAGACCATTCTGGATTTAAATTGACTTATTTCATAGCGGTCAACTGTGAGAGAAGGATTGTTTGTAAATCTAATATATTTATCTCATTATGTTTTTATTATAATTCACATCTTTTTATGCTTAGTTATAATATTTGTTTTTCTTTACGAGTCAACTTATTTTTTTTTTTAATGAAACACCTTGTATATATTCAGCTACCCTAATAGATCTTTTTTTCCTGAATTCAAAAATATATACTTTGCTACTATTTAGTTTTACCGCTTGTGAAATATTTCAGCTTTAACTGTATTAATTTGATTAGAATTACATGTTGAGGTAAGTTACCTTTTTATTTGTCTACAACATGGTGCCTTCAAATTTCACTGATAGACTTCATTCATTGGAAAATAGTATGGGATACTCAGAGGAAGAAAAATACGAAATAGTTCGCTTGTTTTATTCACACAATAACAACATAAGACGAGTTCAAGCTGACAAGTTCAAGGCAAATATTTCCCGGAAGAAGAATACCTTGCAAAAATATATACTTTATTATAACCTACTTCTTTCTGTCTAAACTTTTTCTTCGACGAAATTGCTTAACTATGCTTTTATTGTATTTTTGCAGGTATTCTTCTTCCGGAAAATATTTGCCTACTGGGCTTGAACTCGTCTTATGTTGTTATTATTTCAGTAAAACACGCCAACTATTTCGTGTTTTTCTTCCTCTGAGAATCCCATACTATTTTGGAATGAATGAAGTATATCAGTATGACAGACAGTGACAAATAAATAGGTAATTTTATTAAATCAATACAGTTCAAGCCGAAATATTTCACAAACGATAAAACTAAATAGTAACAAAGTATATATTTTTGAATTCATGAAAAAAAAAGATCTATTAAGCTAGCTTAAAATATACAGGGTGTTCCATTAAAAAAATATAAGATGTGCTTTCCTCGCTCTCGGTGATAAGCGATTGTTTCATCGGATAGTCTTAAAATATAATAGGCAAAAACCCTATTACTTTTGTATTTACACCTTTTACCTACTACGGGAGTCAAAATATAAATCAACACCCTGTAAAAATATTGTTTGCATCTCTAGCGAAAAGAATTTTGACGCTCTCACCTGATTGGCATACATCTTACGCCCCTAGCTGCTGGAGATAAAGTAGCATTTTATTCCCTTGGTACGAATTAACTATTTTGTGGACCCAGTGTATCGATTTTTTTTTGCTCTTGTCAGTGTGAAACTTAAGGCAAATTAAATAAGTAATTAAATAATGCGGATTTTTTAGTTATTTTTACGCTTTAGGACGTAAAAGTACCTGCAAATGGGGGTGTAAAATTGCGTTTTACGCCCGGTCGTACAAAAACTATCTTACGTACTGACAACCGCCTTAGTTCCTTCAAAACTGCTTTCCGCTTCAGCTTTGCCGGGTTGACCATCACTATTTCCAAAGTTCAGATATTGCGACTGGGTTTGACCTCTCACTCTGCCTCCAAAATATCGACCGTTGTCTCTCCTTCTTCGTTTTCTGCTTGATATTTCTACTATAGGTAGATCATTTTGCATGTACGATAAAGGATCAAGATTTTGAGCGTCTGGCAAGTTGTTTTGGATTAGGTACGTGGGAAACCCTCGGCAGAAATCCGAAATTCTCGTGCCTGCTAATCTCCATATCTAAAATTGAAATCTTGAAACAGTGAAACGAACACCCTATCGGTCATTACAGTCTAATTTAATGTGCCCATGGTACTTACCTCTCTTTTTGACAATTGTTTTGACGTGGATAACGGCTTTAAATTATTCGTTCTATTTTCAAAATTCGCTAGTCGTTGACTAATAATACTTTCTTCGTTTGTCAAAATTTCTAGTAAGCACTTTGACTCTATGAGATCCTTATATGCTACGACCCTCTAAAATTAAATAATTTAAAATTACAAAACGCAACTTTAAAAATACTTTCTATGTTAGAGAATCGACTACACTGAGAGAAAAATGTACAGGGTGATCCCCTATAATGTCGCCCCCCTTTAACTTTTTTATTTTAAGTGTCTCAAAAAAATTAAAAGTATGGTTATGTAGGTACTTAAAAATACTTTTTTCTGCGTATAAAAAATATTGGAAAAATGATCAGTATACAGGGAAAAACAAAAAGTTAATTTTTTTTCAATGGAACACCCTATATATGAATTTATTTTTCGATTCCTCGTAAAATTCTAAGCATATTTTATATATGATGTTATACCTCTAGAGTTAGCAGTTTCACACCTATAAACAGTTGAAAATCGGTATTTTGGCTACTTTTCACCTTGGTAGCAAGGAGATCATTAGAGATGGAGTAAAATGAATTTCACATTCCTATCTTAGCTTTTCAAGAGCTATCTAATGATGCTAACTTATGGTACCTACCGAGGTACCAGATTTGGTACCCATGGTACCGCCTGCCAGTTAGTACCGTTAGATAGCTCTTGAAAAGTTAAGATAGGAATGTGAAATTTATTTTACTCCATCTCTAATGATCTTCTTGCTACCAAGGTGAAAAGTAGCCAAAGTACCGATTTTCAACTGTTTATAGCTGTGAAACTACTAACTTTAGAGGCATAACATCATACATAAAATATGCTTAGAATTTTACAAGGAATCGAAAAATAAATTCATATATAGGGTGTTCCATTGAAGAAAAATTAACTTTTTGGTTTTCCCTGTATACTGATCATTTTTCCAATATTTTTTATACGCAGAAAAAAAGTATTATTCAGTACCTACATAACCATACTTTTATTTTTTTTGGGGCACTTAAGATAAAAAAGTTATAGGGGGGCGACATTATAGGGGATCACCCTGTACAACTGGAAGGGATTCCTTTATTAGCAAGATTTCACGACTTTTTGATTGTACGAAAGACATTATATAGATACATTATATGTTTTGCGGTTTTGTTTTGCGGTTTTTTCTTTATTATATTTTTATTAGGTGTTAAATAAAACAATCCAGATTATTAATTCGGTACAGGAGTCATTGGAAAAATGTCAAGCTTGGCGAGAATATTGACCATAACTTGTAAGTTGCTTGGCTTAAAAGCCTAGTTAGCGAGTCCCTTGAATTTTTAGACAAAAATATACATTTTTTTATTCGAGTTCGATTAGCAATCATATATACTAACCCTAATTGAATTTTATGTGGAACACATTTTCAAGAAAGCGCTAGAGGATATTGAGTTGGGACTATTCCCAAATGAAAAAAAAAACTAAATGACATTTGATGCGCAGATGATACGGTCATGATCGCTGATATCCTAGATGGTCTACAGCTTCTTCGCATTATAAGTAAATGCAACGTACCAAATTGTGACATGGAAAATAACTGAACGCTTATTGAACTAGCGAGTAAGTACACATGTCTTGGCACCAATATCAATGGGATAAGGATTCTAATTGGGATGGCCAGAGCAACAGAATGACCTCTATTTGTGTTTAAAAGCCACAGGTTGACGTTAAATACAAGTAAATGATATTCCTGCGTTGCTGTATTTATAGTTCGGTTTTATGGTGTAGAGTCATGAAGTTTCATGGAAGCATTTGTTGAGGGTATCGTGGATGGGTGTGATACGGTGTTCACAAACAAAATCATTTTACAAACAATGAATCGAGATAAAAAAAAAATACCAACTACTATACAACGCAAAAGCTCCAATACATTGA
The DNA here is from genome assembly GCA_016904865.1 of Pissodes strobi. Lineage (NCBI taxonomy): Eukaryota > Metazoa > Arthropoda > Insecta > Coleoptera > Curculionidae > Pissodes > Pissodes strobi. Next base: position 505,497 of record MU182054.1, read on the forward strand.
TCATATTACGAGTAATGAAAGTAGATAGCACTTAATTGAAAATGTATTAAGTACAAGGCAAAGGAATCAGGATGAGGAGTGTGGGAACGAGACGAAATTATTAGTCGAAAATTCTTAGAACTTGATTTTCAATGGCCATATCACAATTATATACAGTACCTAATGGTTTACAACATCTGGAACGGATAGGAACCTAGGAAGTAGAACTTATCGTTGCCAATGGTGTTCAAGTAATGGTAGCCCAATTTAATGTAACATTTCAATGGCACTTCGTAATTTTTACTGCATTCAATTGCGCCTGGTTGTCAAATTTAAATAACCTCCTAATTGTATCACAAAATATGATTAGATCATTACCGAACTCGCATATTAGTTGGTTAGCTGCTGGTGGATCGTTAGTAAATAAGTTACACGGGCAGAACTAGCTTCTGGTTGATATTTGGATACTTCCTCAGAAAGTTCTCTAAATTCCCCTGCTTCAGAATCCAGTTTAAAGCTTGTGCTTTATTTTATTATTAGAACAGTACTATTAATCAAAAATTTAGGAATTGGTATGATGACTACTATTTGCATCTTTTTGTATTTTTTCTAATACAACTTGAATATTAATTTTAAATTGGTTTTTGTAGCAGGCTTCTGACAGATTAAAGGATATTCGCTATGTGCAAGAGCCGTTAAGCAACATCTGGTGTCAGTAATTGGCGAACCCGGTAGCATTTTTAGATGATAAGAGTGACGTTGGTCCTTTCTAGCCCCGAAAAAGTAGCAAGGATAAAAAAAACTGAGACAACAGTTTGATAGGGAATTTCTAGGACAAAAACTCTAAATGTACGTCTGTTTTGAAAATGATAGGAAAAGGGCCTTTTTAGGGAAACTTGACGAGAATCGACGGCAACCTTGTAAAATGAGGATGCCATTTATACAGTGCCAATCAACCCATATAGCTATTTTCAAGAAATCAATCTTAGATTCGCAAACCTCGTGATATCGATTACAAAAAAAAATCTGTAACGATTTTTCGTACGAGTTCAGGAAATATGAGAAACATGAATGAAATATTTCGGCAATTTTTTTAGCTTTGCCTTTGAGGCATTATGGAAAATTTGAATAGGTCTTCCAATATTTTCACATAACGTTAAGGCTAAAACATGTAGATTTATTCATTTAATTATCTGAAATCATATTGACAACGGTTTGAAGCTTGAAAAAATGGGTCAGGATCAGAAAAATTCTGTTCTATCGTACTTTAAAAGAGCTATGTGTTCCTTGAATCTCCTGTACCATACTCTTGGAAAATATTCGAACTACTGATTAATTTAATTTTCAAATTTACTCATGAAAAGGTTAGCTAAGAACGGCGATAAACATTTGTCCATTGCCGTGCCTTCAAGTTGTTGGTAATAATTATTTTTATATTGAACATAATTTTGATCCATGCAAAGTTTGGTTAAAGTTAAATATTCTTGTTTGATTTTGTTATCAAAACTATTCATCT
>MU182054.1:511991-559659 GCA_016904865.1 Pissodes strobi
TAAAGTTAAATATTCTTGTTTGATTTTGTTATCAAAACTATTCATCTCAAGTAATTCACCAAAGTATTGCAAGGTCTGTGGGATTGGTACACTAGGGAACAATGAGATTAAAATTTCACCTTCATTAAGGTTCGTTCCTTTAATTTTTTTTATGAAACCTAAGAAATTTAGTATTCCTGAATTTTGTTGTTTTATAGGTAAATTTTCAAACTGGTTTGCTAGCCACTTGGATTTATTATAAGTTGGCGATCCTATTGCCGAGACTATTGGACGCATTGCCTTCCCAGGTTTATGAATAGTCAAAAATAAAAAACTTAAAAAACTCAGGAAAATAAATCCTAAGTCTGATAGTTCTCAGGAAGTAGTGGCGAATCCAGGATTGTGGTCTAGGAGGGGCTGAGGTAATAAAAGTTATATGACGATGAAATACAAAATATTATAAATTTGTTTATTATTATTATATTATCAAATAACAACACATATTATAACAAATCACATTATAATATTTATTCGATGCTGACGGCTTTTTTGGGCTTATTTGTTGAGCACATGTTCATAAGGGCCAAAGAGGTCAGCCTATTTTCCCCTATTATATTTCTCAAGTACGTCTTTAATCTTCTCAAGGTACCGTAGCTCCTTTCCGCAGTTGCTGTTGTCACTGGTATTACTGCAACTATTCTAAGCCTGAGCTAGATACCCAACAGGTAAAGGAAGATAGAATATATTTATCAACTAAAAACCTATTCTGAATTTCTGTAATCATGGCATCCAAAAATGGGAGGAATATAGAAATACGATAATATGAAACTGGGCCATCATGGTTCGAGACTGGCAGCATTTAAGTTATTTTAAAATAATAAAAATTAAGGAAAAACAGTAACAAGTTTAGTGAGTGATACTCCAAAGAAAAAGTATCTGGGTTTGGGGGGGGGGGGGGGGGGGGGGCTGCAGCCCCATAGCCCCCCCTGGATTCGCCTCTGTAAGTCGTAAACATTCATACCTATCTTCTCAATCTTTTGGTAAAAATGAATTATATTTTTAAATAAGGGTCTGTGTTTTGCATTTCCTTTACCAAAGGATAGCTTACTTGATATTGTAGGTAATATAGAAAGCTCTATTCAACATCTTCCTGACTCTACTAAAGGATTTGTTGTAAATATTTCAAAGTATATTCGTTTTTATATTTGGCAACACTGTATGTACCGTGTTTGATATTTGGCAGCACTGACTGTATTAAATAAATCAGTCTTGCTCTGAAACTTTATGGGTACGTATCATTTTAACAGGATTTGCTAGAGAAACATGCTGGAATCAGATCTCAAAAAATGTAATTAATAATAATGGTAGCTCTCGTCCTGGAAAAGGAAAAAGTATAATCAAGAGATTAAAGGAGAAAGATGTTTTCTATCGAAAAGCTGACAAAGGTAAGAAGGTTGTTATATTAGACAAAAGCGAATATTTTCAATGATTTCATAATTTAATCGAATCCAGGCCCTATCACAAAACCTCAAGGAATCATCCATCCAAGATGGTAACAGAAGCTAAAACACTTTGAAGAAATGTAGCAACCTTATTTCTGATCAAATTAAATACAAATTATCTGTGAGCAATCCTAATATGCCGAAACTATATTGTCTTCCCAAGATTCATAAACCTGGGAAGGCAATGCGTCCAATAGGATCGCCAACTTATAATATATCCAAGTGGCTAGCAAACCAGTTTGAAAATTTACCTATAAAACAACAGAATTCAGGAGTAGTAAATTCCTTAGATTTCATAAACAAAATTAAAAGTATACGAACCTTAATGAAGGTGAAATTTTAATCTCGTTTGATGTTTGCTCATTGTTCCCTAGAGTACCAATCCCACAGACCTTGCAATACCTTGGAGAATTACTTGAGATGAATAGCTCTGATAATAAAATCAAACAAGAATATTTAACTTTAACCAAACTTTGCACGGATCAAAATGATTTTCAATACTAAAATAACTATTATCAACAACTTGAAGGCACGGCAAAAGGCAACTGTTTATCGCCATTCTTAGCTAATCTTTTCATGAGTAAATTTGAAAATGGAATCAGTCAGGAGTTCGAATATTTTCCAAGGGTATGGTACAGGATACTATGGTACAGGTATGTGGATGACATTTTCGCGCTATCGAAGATTTTGTAACCAAACTAAACAACCGTTTCCCCACCATTAAATTTACTTATGAAGTCGAGAACAATGACCAACTTTAATTTTTGGATACTTTAGTGATTAGTAACGATAATAGCACACTAGAATTTGATATTTATAGAAAAAGTACTGCCACTAACCGATATATTCCTAATGATTCCTTCCACTGTGACCAACACAAAATGGCCAGCTTATATTTTTTAGTACACCGTATGGTTAACTTTCCTCTCAGCAGAGAAAGATTTAATAATGAAAAGGAGGCAATTAAGAATATAGCGGAGGATAATGGTTCCAATACTAACTTAATAAATACACTAATTAATAGGCATTTTTTAGAAAGACCATTCGTGATTCCACTTCTTTCGACAATGAGGATGAAAATAAAAAATATGTCTCGATACCATATAATCCTCAGTATACTAGAGGACTCCAAAAAGTCTTTAAGGAAGTAGGTTTAAAATTAGTATTCCAAACTCAGTTTAACATTAAGAAATTATTAAAGTGTGGGAAGTATAACTGGAACAGCGGAAAGAATGCGGGCAAAAAATTGGCGATGTTGTCGAGTAGTTTTTTGAGAACTAATATTTATACCTATTATTTAGATAAACACATAATTTAATATACTAATTAACTCATTGAAAATAAAAAGTAATATCCAAACTGGAACTTTACTATTACTTCAACTTTAATTCATAATCTATTTTACACATTATCAATTTAAATAAATTTGCGACATTTATATCTATTTGCCCGATACATCCGGCAACAAGTGCGTCAAATTCCCCTCGTCCTCGTGACAAAGTGCATCAAGGCGATTGGCTGCAAGTCATTTTTCCTCTCTTTGCTTCTCAGACGTCGCTGTTCCAAATAAGTTTGCCACACTTTAGGTGGTCCTAAGGACAAAATTGAAATATTAGAAAGAAGTGGAATATATGAAATTGGACGCATGGATTGTAACCAAAAATATGTTTGGCACTAGATTCAGAGAACACATAGCTCATTTAAAGTACGGTGGAACAGAAAAATCAAGTGTAGCCGAGCATGCTTTTGATAATAATCATAGATAACAATTAAAATTTTAACTGATAGGAGGTTATTAGACGCATATGAAAGTGTGGAAATTATTAAATGTAAGAATAGTTTAAATAGAGATAGAGGGCCTATTCCGTATAGTCCATTGTATTATTTGATCGAGCGTGACTAGTGGGATTCCAGGATTGGTTCTTTTGGTTCCGCTTGATTAAGCAAACATTTAGTATAAAAAGGAGCTAGGTAGATTTTAAATTTAGTTTTAATGATCTCCTGATGATTCTAATATGGTTAGCGAAACGCGCGTTGAGTGCAATAATTCTGTTTCGGAGTTTCGGTATTGTGGATAAAACTCCGTTTTAATATCAATGCGTATAGTTTTTTTATGACAAATAAGTAGATTTATTTGACTGAAACTCATTTCAAACGATCTGAAGATGGGAAATGGGCAAGGATCGGAGAATTTCGACATTTTTCCAGCGATAAGCAGCGGTTTCTGCCAATTTGGTGTTAATCGCTTGTAAACGCATTTTTACACTTCGGGATCCCTAGTTTTAAATGTTTGGGTCGAAAAAGTGATTATTTCATTTTGATGTGTACAATCTCAATATATTAGAAATATTGCCTTTTTACAAAAGCTAATTTCGTCAATTAGACTTCATTTAAACAGTTTTCGAAAAAAATTATTTTTAAAAATGCTGGTTTAGATATAGACTCTTGTGTCTATGAATGTGGGGACCTACTTACCGTCTGATAATCATAGAGGGTCCTTGGTTTTTCAACGTTCTTTTGAATCGCATTCTAAAAGTGAAAGGAAAATGAAATTAGTGCTTCGTGTACAGGGTGTAGTATTAATTTTTGTGACACAGGGTCTTAAAAACGTTTTTTTTTAGGAACATAACAAAAGCTACACTCTTGGTGAAAAGTTAATATTTTCTCCGCCACAAGTGGTGTATTAAGTAGCTAAAGTGGCTTAACCAATATTTTTTCAATAAATGTTTTTTCAAGTTTATCAATCTCAACTACAGTGACGGACATACGAACTACAGTTTTAAGTACTTTTTGTGGCATCATATTTTTTGATCAGCTTAATGGATTTTGATAATTTTTTCATTGGCGGGTAGCTCCATTACTTAGATACACGTTGCAAAGTTTTGTTTTACTTTCATTTAAAGTCAATATACGGGATAAAAGAAAAATCATATTTTATTTTCTTTTTACAAACTGCGACACGGATTATTTTTTTGGTTTATCTTTTTATTTTTAACAATTTTAAAGTAATTCCACTTTTTCCAGAACATTAATTACATGTTGCCACCATTTTATTTTAATATGAAATCCAGTAGGCAAATAATGATGTTCTTCTCCTTCCTACACTTCTTTGGCCTTAGATTTTACCTTGTATAATCAATTGCATCATGGTATATCTCTCTCCCCGCATAAGTGCCAAACTAGGATTATGCGGTCAGTGTATTACAGGAAAATGTCTAATCATTTCAAATTTCTAAGCTTGGTTTAATTATTACATAATTCCAAGGCTTTCCCAAAATCAACTGAACCAGGCGATTAGTATGATGCAGGCGGGATGGCATCAAATTAAGGTAGCTAATTTTACCAATTCTACAGTGTTTCCAGCAGACTAATGAAGTTCCGTATAGGTATGGTGGAGCTTCTAATTAAGTTCCAGATTACAGCACGCGCATAATCTAAATATAGATGAAAAACATTACGGAGACGATTACACGACAAATGTATGTGCCCTACCTATATAAGCACACAACTGGAGTGAAACTTCTGGAAGAGATATTAGGAATTGATTTTTTATTTTTTCCTCAACTATTGCCCTCGTTTTCGACATTTTTTTTGCTTTTTTTTCATATATCATTTTTTTTCTTTCAATTCTTGTCATCCCCGATCTCGTAGCTCAACTCCTTCATCATGTTTTCACTGAAAACCGCGTATCTCTAACATTTTTTTTTACATATTTTTTGTCTCATTTCGTTTTCTAATACTGTTATTAACGTAACGAACAATTTTTTACGTTTTTTATTCAATTTTTTTTTTATTTTTTCGAAAATTTTTGGGTATACGGGGGATTTGGGGGGTGGTGAGTATAATTCCCTCCCCCTACCGATGACCCCGTGAAAAGATGTCATCGCTTGTCAGGTTTTCGATCCGAGGCTCCGTTGCAGAAATATCGGCAAAACAAAAAGTTGCCCAAAATCTCCCCTTAAATTAGAGCCCCGAGCCCCCCACCCCATATGGTCAAAGGTCATGAGGCGCACCTACCATAAAACTTTCGACCCCGTAGCTCTTCCTGTTCTCCCGAAAATAATTATTTTAGTTTTTCCTTCTTCCGCCTCTCCTGGCCGAACGTTCAGGATCCTCATTTTACCCCGGCTACATGTCCTGAAAATTTCAGCCCTTTTGCTATACTGGAACATGCTTCATTAAAGTGTTTCACTTTGATTTCCGTTTCATTTTTTCGGACTTACTACCCTCGCTAAAGAAGTTTCACTTCAATAAATCTTAAATAGAGTCGACCAGCAAAACACAAAAATTGGAATGTCGGGTGGAGAATTATTCAGTGAAAACTCAAGGTTTAGACCCAGATAAATCCACACCAGATGCAAAAGATCGGCAAATTCCTCGCCAGCCAACTTTAACCTTGACGTGATGGTTATACGCGGCCTGCACCAAATTATCTGGGTCGGATTATAGAATTGTTCTTCAAAATTAAAATAGTTGCTCTGCACCAATTAAATGAAAACGTGTTTTGTTGGTGGACTGGTTCAGGAAACATACAAATTTGCAATAGCCATTGACTTTCTTTTTTCCCAACAGGCGGTCATGGAAATCTTGTGTTATTATGGCCGCTCTGACTTTTTTACAGAAATTCCCTTAACACGTTTTAATGTATGCCGATTTAAGGTCATTTTGACATTGAAAATGTTTCTGTTATCCTAATATAGTGAGAAAGTACATGCTACATTTGCCACATGACGTCATACGCGTGAGAGATCGTGTTAGTTTGGATATTTAGAATTAAATTTGATCATAAGGTCTCGGAATCGGTTCAAATGACTAAAATAAATTGGAACTAACTGAAACTAACCGAAAGTTGATTGAACGACTAACTAAAACTAGCCAAAAGTAACCAAAAGCACCAAAACGGGCTAAAACGTATCGGAGCAGGTTACAAACATTAAAATAAGTTAAAACTAACTAAAACGAGCCATATTTTAAGCACTAACCAAAACTAACCAACAACATTAAATCTGATTAAAACATATCGGAAGCGGCTCAAACGACTAGTATAAATTGGAACTAGCTAAAAGTAACCGAAAGCTGATTCAATAACTAACCAAAACTAACCAAAAGCAAATAAAAGCACCAAAACAAGCTAAAATGTATCGAAACATATTCAAAATATTAAAGTAAGTTAAAACTAACCCAATTTAACCGAATATTGGCGACTAACCTAAACTAACCAAAAACATTAAAATTGGTTATAGCGTATCGGAAGTGATTCAATTGACTAAAATAATTTAAAACGAACTGAAATCAACCGAAAATTGATTAATCGACCAACCAAAACTAACAAAAGTAGCCAAAAGCACCAAAAAGGGCTAAAACGTATCGGCATAGATTAAAAATATTAAAGTAAGTTGAATTTAACCGAAGTCTGGCGACTGACTTAAATTGACCAAAAACATTTAAAATGGTTATAACGTATCGCAAATGACGAAAATAAATTGAAACTAAGTGAAAGTAACCGAAAGTTGATTAAATGACTAACCAAAAAAACTAAAGTTTGTAAGCACATATAGGAACAGCCGGTTCAAATGACTAAAATAAATTAAAACTAACTGAATTTAACCGAAAGTTGGTTAAACGACTAACCAAAAGAAACCAAAAGCACCAAAAGGCTAATTTTCAGTTAGTTTTAATTTATTTTTGCCATTTGAACCAGTTCCGATACGTTATACCCAATTTTAGTGTTTTTGGTTAGTCACCAAAATTGGGTTTATTTGTATTAGTTTTAACTTACTTCCATAGTGTTAATCTATTTCGATACGTTTTAGCCCGTTTTGGTGTTTTTAGTTACTTTTGGTTAATTTTGGTTTGTCATTCAATCAACATTCTGTCACCTTCAGTCAGTTTCAATTTGTTTCAGTCAATTTAACAGATTCCGATACGTTATAACCAATTTAAACGTTTTTGGTTAATTTTAGTTAGTCGCCAAAATTCGGTTAATTTGGGTCAGTTACTTATTTTAATACCTTTAATCAGTTCCAATAGGTTTAGCCCCTTTTGGTGTTTATGGTTACTTTTGATTAGTTTTGATTATTTATTTAATCAGCTTTCGGTTAGTTTTAGTTAGTTTTAATTTATTTCACTCATTTGAACCGGATACGGTACGTTATAACCAAATTTAGTGTTTTGGTTAATTTTAATTAGTCGCCAAAATTCGGTTAATTTGGGTTAGATACTTATTTTAATATCTTTAATCAGTTCCGATACATTTTAGCCTTTTTGGTGTTTATGGTTACTTTTGATTAGTTTTGGTAAGTCATTAAATCAGTTTTCGGTTAGTTTTAATTTATTTCTTTGGTCAGTTTTGGTTAGTCGTTCAATCAACTTTAGGTAAAATTCAGTTAGTTCCAATTTATTTTAGTCATTTGAATCTGTACCGACACGTTATAAGCATTTTAAATGTTTTTGGTTAATCACCAAAATTCGGTTAATTTGGGTTAGTTTTAACTTACTTCAATATTTTTATTCTATTTCGATGCGTTTTAGCCCGTTTTGGTGCTTTTGGTTACTTTTGGTTAGTTAGTCGTTCAATCAGCTTTCAGTAAAGTTCAGTTAGTTTTAATATATTTTAGTCATTTGAACCGGTCCCGGTACGTTATAAGGAATTTTAATGTGTTTGGTTAGTTTTGGTTAGTCGCCAAAATTCGGTTAATTTAGGTTAGTTTTAACTTAATATTTGTTATCTGTTCCGATAAGTTTTAGCCCGTTTTGGGGCTTTTAGTTACCTTTGGTTACTTTTGGTTAGTCATTCAATCAACTTTCGGTTACTTTCAGTTAGTTCCAAATTATTTTAGTCACTTGAACCGGTTCCGATACGTTATAATCAAATTTAATGTTTGTGGTTTGTTTGCGTTAGTCGCCAAAAGTCGGTTCCTTTTGGTTAATTTTAACTTACTTTAATTTTTGTAACCTGTTCCGATAGGTTTCAGCCCGTTTCGGCGCTTCTGGTTAGTTTTGGTTAGTGGTCCAATCAACTTTCGGCTAGTTTCAGTTAGTTCCAATTTATTTTAGTTATTTGAACCACTTCCGACACGTTATAATCAAATTTAATGTTTTCGGTTAGTTTTGGTTAGTCGCCAAAATTGGTTCGTTTTGATTAGTTTTAACTTACTTTAATTCTTGCAACCTGGTCCGATACGTTTTAGCCCGTTTGGGTGCTTTTGGTTAGTTTTGGTTAGTCGTTCAATAAACTTTCGGTTAGTTTCAGTTAGTTCCAATTTATTTTAGTCATTTGAACCGATACCGATACGTTATATTCAAATTTAGGTTTAAATAAACAAACTAACACGATCACAGACACGTATGACGTCACGAATGTGGCAAATGTAGCATGCACTTTTTCACGATTTGAGGCCCTATATTAGGAAAACAGAAACATTTTCAATGTGAAAATGCAATTTTAGATTTTCAGAGATGCAGAATTGATTGCTTAAAACAAAAGTTCCGATATCACAATAATAAATAAATTTCCCATATGTGACCAATATTCTGGCGGACGCTGTATAACATTAGTTGGATTTAAAAAAGATTTAACTATAACATTGTATCTGCCAGTTTCCAGATTTAATTGAATTTCGTGCTCATTCGATTTTAGAATATGCAATAATTTTGGAAATAAGTATGCTGGAATGTGCATTATACAACATTTATATACCTTTCAGGATCGCGGAGTAATTTAAATAATGATTTTTGCCACCGCTTCTAGTAGAACAATTCAAATAAAGGCACTTGTAACAAAAATAAAATAAAGATGAATTATTTTTCGTAACGCTCTCGGACTAAAGTAAAAGACTCGCGTGGCTCGCGTTTAGAATCACACTAGAGCTTGCCCTGACTATTTCTTGGGATGGCTGGCCATCCCAAGGAGGCGGAGCTTTAAACGAATTCTTGTTTCATGTGTTACGCGGGAGGTTTCGCATCTGGTGTGGGTTTATCTGGGGTTTAGACTGAAAAATTATGGCGTCGAAGTAGGCTTGGCGGCCAGGGCCTGTTTTACCATTAGGCCCATTAGGCCCGGGCCGCGATTTTACTAAATATACTTAACGCCAGCACAAGACACGCCCACCGTAATACGTCAGTTTTAAAAATCTTCGATATACTCGGCGCCAGCACATCGCACTAAATATACTGCGCTCCAGCACATGACTTGGTGAAGCAGATGTATAGAAGTTTGGCTCAAGTGAGATTCCGTATTTTTGTGTATTTATTTTTTTTTTGGGTTAGTTAGTTTTTTGATATGCATTGGGTTAGCTTGGGTTAGTTTTTGTTGGTTGCGTCCCGCAGCCAGGGAAGCGAGTGAAGAGCAATACATGAAGAGAAAAAGTGAAAAAAAAATGCATTTCGAAAATTGGTGAAAAAGACTATAATATACCTGACGTATTAGGATGGACGTGTCTTGTGCTAGCGCGAAGTTAATTTTGTAAAATCACGTATACGTCAGGTATATTATAGTATTTTTCACCAATTTTCGAAATGCAATGCTCCCCACTCGCTTTGCTGGCTGCGGGACGCAACTAACAAAAACTAACCCAAGGAATGTCAAAAAACTAATTAACCCAAAAGATAATAAATACAAAAAAATTTCAAGGGACGAGCGTCGAAACCATTGCCTCCCATTCTCACTTGAGCTAAACTTCTACACAATATATGCTTTCTGCTAGCCAAGATGAGCATTTTAAGATCCTTTACAGGCGTAGCCGACTATATCAAAATCGGCCTCTCCTATTGGTCGATCCGCATGGCCCTCCGCTCGCTTCGCTCGCTACGGGGGCTCAAGAAAAGGAAACTAACCAGGTGCTGCTAACCCAATCTAACCCAAGACATACCCAAAATCAAGAAAAAAAGCTAATCTTAAAAAAAAAATAAAAAAAGCAACGGGGTTCGAACCCGTGTTTTCCAGGTGAGACCGAACGATCTAAACCTCTAACCCACGAGAGCTTTTGCGATAAATTGATTGCATCACGAAGACATATTGTAATACGAGATGGATCGACCAATAGGAGAAGCCGATTTTGATATAGTCGGCTACGCATGTAAAGGATCTTTAAATGCTCAAGATGACACCAAACCCTGTGCTGGAGCGCAGTATATTTAGTGCGATGTGCTGGCGCCGAGTATAGCGGATATTTTTAAAGCTGACGTATTACAGTGGGCGTGTTTTGTGCTGGCATTAAGTATGTTTAGTAAAATCGCGCCCGGGCCTAGGGCCGAATGACCAGTTGGGCCCAAATGTGCAACATAAAAACTACATAATTATACGAATATTTTTTAAAATATACATTTTCTCGATAAAAAAAATCAGGATACTGTTTCGCCATCTTTATAGTCTGAATTCCAAAACAAAACACTAATCTTTATTAACCAAAAATAATAACTCGCCAAAACCTAGGCTGATAAGAAAATATTTTATTTCAAAAATATACCAGCACAAAATACAAACAAAGTAAGTGGGTGTGCGAAACAATTTTGACAGTAAAAAAATAGGCACTTACAAAGTTCAGCATTTTACAAAGTTAAAGTAAACGGCGAAAAAATGAGTAGTTAAATCTGGCTGTGTTTACTCTTATGTATCCAAACTTTTTCCGAACAAAAGTGTTAATGTTAACTTCAGCGTATTTCTGTTATTTTAAATATTATTTTATTTTTACTAATTTATGCTTTGGTGCAATAAATTTTTAAAAATCTTATTTCGTGTTTCTTTTCTAGTTTTTCTAAAATCTATTATTTTTTATTAAAATTAATGCAAATTTATACTTAATTTAAATCTGAATAAAAAACTACATTATAATTAATATTTTCCGTTCGAGATCGAAAAAAAAATCAAGTGGGGCCCGAAAATTTGCTATGGCCTAGGGCCCAACTCCTTGGAAAATAGGCTCTGTTGGCGGCTATAAAGGTATATGATTCTAAAAGGTAAGTATACGATATTTACACATTTCTACATGTATTTGGCACCCAGAGTAATTTTATTGGTCATATTCGAATTTAAAACTAATTCAAGTGCGAAATATGTGCAAGGAATTTAAAGCGGTGCCAAACGCGCTTACTGAATGTATATCGAAAGTTTCTTTGGATTTTGGGCATTTTTTGGGTTAGTTTTGCTATTTTTTTGTCGGCGAGCGAAGCAAGCGAAGAATGTATATATTCTGACATGTATAATTTGATATTTATAGAAAAAGTACTGCTACTAACCACCAACTGCGACCAACACAAAATGGCCAGCTTTCATTTTTTAGTACACCGTATGGTTAACTTTCCTCTCAGCAGAGAAATATTTAATAATGAAACGGAGACAATTAAGAATATAGCGAAAGTTAATGGTTTGAATACTAACTTAATCAATGGACTAATTAATAGGCATTTGTTTACAAAGACCATTCGTGATTCCACTTACTTCGTCAATCAGGATGAAAATACAAAATATGCCTCGATACCATATAATCCTCAGTATATTAGAGGACTCCAAAAAGTCCTTAAGGAAGTAGGTTTAAAATTAGTATACCAAACTCATTTTAACATTAAGAAATTATTAGTTGGTCCAAACGACAAAATTGAAATGTTAGAAAGAATTTGAATATACGAAATTGGATGCATGGATTGTAACCAAAAATATGTTGTGCAAACTAGAAGATCTATACAAACCAGATTCAAGGATGTGTTAGAGTATGCTGGAAGAGAAAAATCAAGAGTTGCCGAGCTTGCTTTTGATAATAATCATAGAATAACAATTAAAAATTTAAAATTAATTCATAATATAACTAAACGCATATGAAAGTATGGAACTCATTAAATGTAAGAATAGTTTAAATAGAGATAGAGGGCCTATTCCGTATAGTCCATTGTATTGGTTGATCGAGCATACCTAGTGGGATTCCAGATTTGGTTCTTTTGATTTCGCTTGATTAAGCGAGTATAAAAGAGATCTAGGTAGATTTTAAATTCAGTTTTAATCATCTCCTGATGATGCTAACATGGTTAGCGAAACACGCGTCGAGTGCAATAATTCTGTCTCGGTATTGTAAATAAAACTCCGTTTTAGTCCTCGCTACTTATTAAGAAAAAAAAACCTTTCATATGCCACTGGTGGTAAAAAGTTGAATTTTAACTGAGAGTGTATCTTTTTATTAACCCAAAGTAGCTATAGAGTTTTAACAATGTAGCGACCACCATTAAACACGGTTTTATAAAGGCATATATATTTATAGTATTTTTTTTTGCACTGGACATTTACCGCCAAAGAAGAACTTCAGTGATTATTTCTTTCGTTATAATTATGACCAATCACGGTCAGGTATTTTAACGTTCAAAATCGTTTTCACGGGAAATTTTTTTCACAAGACCTGTCAGCGCTAGCGTAGGTGGAAAATCATAATTTCCGATTCGGATTACTTAACAACTCGTTTTCCCAAAATTTTACGGAAAAAGTTTTTATATTACCCCGATAAAATATGCTGAAATATCTTCTATTACAAATAATTTCAATTTAATATAAATGTTAAAAATCCTTAAATATATGTATTCTAAAATTTAGCTATTAGAACATACTTACTAGATTTATTTACCAAAATGTACGTTGAAATGCCTTATATATTTATTAAACTAATTTAATTGTATAAATCCGTTAGATTTAGTAACGATCTATTTATAAAAACATCAAATAATCTATCTAGGACATGTCAAATCCCAGTGAACCCGGCTATATAGTTTTTATAACGAGCCAGATTGTTTGTCATTCACATAATTTTTGAAAGCGTTTTTACAAGATTTTAATCAGACGTACGATAAAAGGATGCTTATACAACTCGTATGTTTAATTCGAAAATATTTTGCAGTTCGAACCCTTTTATTTGGATTTCCAATTTTATTTTCGGTTTTTTTTTTGGCAACTAACCCAAACTAAAATGCTGAGAAATGCTATGTACCAGTGTTATGTTCGTTAGACTACCTTTTTTAAAAAAGTCTGAAAATTTACAGTAGAATAGAAACTGATTTTTTTTTGTTAAGGGCATTTTATTGGATAATAATTATGATGTTCGAAACCGGCTTAGCTTTTGGTAAATTTTCTATGCAGTTAGTTAGAAATAAGATATCTGGAATCAATATAAATATATTATTAATTACCTACTCGCTTCAATTTATATGCCTATAGAGTATGATGTGAGGTTGTAACAGCCCGATTTTGCCAGTGCCAAATATTTTTAAAATTTCATTTATATGCCGCATTTAGGAAAAAAGAAGCTGTATTTTGCACTAATCGGTTTATTAATTATAAATTTATTGATTTGATTTGCTGTTAATACGCTTGAAATTGCCGCATGTCTTAATGTAAATTTGCTCGATTCTAAGTATGGGTTAACGATATATTTGTATTAGCATTTATAACACGTTGTGACTATATTTATTTTAGTTGATAAGCGAAGCACATTGTTATTAGAATAGCTTGGCTTGATTTATATTACATTATCGTGGAATAGCCAGCAAACCGTTTGATATTTTTAAGAATTCTGTTAATAAAACCCACAAATACGCTGCATTTGACTCGTCAATCAATATTTTAATTTTGGTTTGAATATTTCATAACCTTTTGGGAACCCCTTGTTTGCTGAACACCAATTATTTCGGACATCGTTAGATCGTTTTGGCACCTCTCCTATTAAATATATTTATCTCTTCACACGGCAGGCTGCAGTTTTTTAATGTTCGCTTGTTCATTCCAAGTAATAAGAATATACCATTTCTTGCAAATGCCAGCGGTCGATTCTTAAAATTATTCCTTCTATCGAACCACTCGGCATGTTTCAGCCCCTCCCTACTTGCTGATTTGACGTAGCGTTTGATCTCGTAGAAGGAGAAAGAAAAATTGACAATCGAGAGTTCTTCTGAAAGTACCTTTCAAGGCGAGAAGAATGTTTGCTGTGAGAGCAGTCTCAGAGACTCCACATTTAGTTTGACACGGCCGATTTTCGGGATTTAAATACGGTACTGGTAAGCATTTTCTCTGGAAGTAATATTTTCTATTGCTTGTGAAGCGCGTGAACGCCATGATGCTAACGGTTTTTTTTTTCATTATTTCCACGTTCGTCATATAAGACCGAGACCGTCGAATTTCCCTTAGCCCTCACACACACACACACTAACGAGGTAATTATTGCTACAGTTTTTGCAAAAAATTATTTAATTGCTCATCTGTGTTACCTTTTTTTTTTGTCCATGGTCCGCCATTTCCTTTGCGTCCCATATGTTATCTTATCTAATCCGAATTTTTATTTTAATGTAACTTTAATTTTGATCGTATGGGGAAGTTTATATTTTCTTTTAGGGGTGATCCGTACCTATCTTTGTTATATTCAAGATGTCTGTACCTTGGTAGGTACCTCTTTTATTTGCTGATGGTCATTGCAAGTCCATGTTCAATAGGGAATTTCTAGGTTAGGAGAGAAGGTTTCTACATGCTTCTTTGCTTCGAAAATGGCTTTTCCATGAAAAATGTAAAAGCACCGATTTCTAGATCAAGAAAATGTAGGTTTTTATTTTTTTCTCGAAAGCCATTTTTTGTAGAAAAGACGATTATTTGGCGAGAAAGACGTGAGCAGAACCTACCAAAAAATCGCATCGATCCGATTGAAAATGCTGAATAGGTGTTTTTTTTTCAGTTAAAAAAAAGCGTGTGCACTATGTGCGCATATCTGAAGTGAAACTTCTTAAACTTAAACGCCATAGCCTTATACATATCGTAAAGGATTTAGTTAAAAAGTAGTTTTTTTAATATACCACTCAATTAACAAAAAGGGAAGGCCTAAATGAAAAAAAAAATTCCTCATAAAAGTTTCGCTTATGTCTTAACAAGGTAATAGAGTAAATCCCATATTTTCTGCTTGTAAACTAACAAAGATATCACAATAAAATCTTATACACATCGTAACGGATTTGGTTAAAAAGTAGTTTTTTTTAAATATACTACTCAATTAACAAAAAGGGAAGGCCTAAATGAAAAAACCGTTCTTCATAAAAGTTTCGCTTATGTCTTGACAAGGTAATAGAGTAAATCTCATATTTTTTGCTTGTAAACTAACAAAGATATCACAATAAGATCTTATACATATCGTAACGGATTTGGCTAAAAAGTAGTTTTTTTTTAATATACCACTCAATTAACAAAAAGGGAAGGCCTAAATGAAAAAAAAAATATTTTTCATAAAAGTTTCGCTTATGTCTTGACAAGGTAATAGAGCAAATCCCAAATTTTTTGCTTGTAAACTAACAGAGATATCACAATAAATAAACCTCATATTTTTGTTCCGCCAGCTCGTGTGTCGCGGCCAGTTTTCGTTCCGCTGTCGTCGTGTGTTGCGACCTTCAAATTTTACTCCCGGCGCGCGTTAAGACGTTTCACTTCAAAAATCTACTTGAGGGATATGTGCAAGTCAACGGACAGCTATTTTCAAGAAATCAGTCTCAGATTCGTAAACATCGTGATTTTTGTTCTGTGCTACAAAAAAATGTCTACAAAAATTTTTCGTACGAGAGCGGTGTTGGTGAAACACCCCAACATTTGTATTAACTTACTGTTTTTTACAGTATAGTTTGGTGATAACACCCTGTATGTTTGTAGTATGATTAAGCCATAATTCAAACCCAAATCAATTTATTTCGCCCCCAGGAAAACAGCAATTTGTGCATTTAAAGCATTGTATTTCAGTAACTCGTTAATCCTAACCTGGATTGTCGGTAGAATAGATTCCATTATATGAAACAATCGTTGGAAAGTAAGTTGTCACTCCGTCAAGGAAAACGTTATTAATCGTTCTCAATGTAATATATATTTGTCTCAGTCAAAGTTGTGTAAACAACAATATGTCAAATAAAGAAAGAACATTTTCCTACCCTCTCAAATGTTACCGCGTCCGCGCAGTTCCCGCTCTATTGTACCTGCCGCGCCGGTAGGAATTAGATCTTAGTGCCTGACAAACACTAAATCGTGAAGCATCGGTCCCAGTCACCGCTCTGCGTGAATTTGGCGCCAAAAACATTAGCCTCTGTCACTGCCCCGTTTGACGTCAAGATATTTAGCTAGTGTTCTCAAAATTTAGGTTTGGTTAGTCGAAGAAAGTGTATTACAAACACTCAACTGTGAAGTAACGGCCGTTGCCGTCGCTCTGCATGAGTTTGGCACCAAGAACACCTACCAAGTCGTAGCCCTGTTTGACGCCAAGGTATATAGTCATTTTCTCATTTGTTTACACATATATTTAGAAAATACCTGGTGTACTCTGTGTTCTCTTATTTCAACATTGAATTAAGGACTCTTTTGGGCGTTTTTTACGCATCTTCTAATACAGAAACACGGTAGCGTCTCTTCTGTTGTTGCCAATTGAAGAAGGTAAAATGGCGGTTGAAAAATTGCAGTAAGAAGTAAAACAGATCTATTCCTGTACTCAAGATTCGAATAAAGTTTTAAAGTCTTATATCCCTGGCCTGGTAAAGTTAAGATGAGAGAATTGTAGAAGAAGTTTTGCTAGGCATTTACTAATAGTTAACCTAATGTAAAACATATATTTTTGTGTGTGAAAAGATGAATGTTTGAAAGTAGTTAGAAAAATCATTTTATTTCTGGATCATATGTAATGCAAATTAAATGCTGAATGCATTATTTAAGTGCTAAATACGTAAAATACATGTTTCAATTCACACCCTATGAATTCAATCTCACATCTACCTATGTTAATACAGTTCCCTAATTAAAATGACCAATTATAAAGTTAATTACCTTTGTGAAATACTAGTAAATCTAGGTTAAATTGAAGTATGCAAAAATCGCAAAAAATTTCCAAAGTTTTCAGTATTTCTGAAATTTTACGAGCTTTTCTTTTAATGCATTATGGAGTCGCAGAAAAGATCTATGACCTGATTTTCTTTGATTAGATACCGATTTAGGTCAAAAACTTCCATTACTCATCCGCTATTTTTGTACAGTACAGGCGTTACAGCTGTTTTTTTTATTTGATGATTTATTATTTTTATAAATGTAACAAACGGCTCCATAACATACCTGATAGTTTTTTTTTATAAATGTGGGGGTTTTAGAGTAAAAAAAATACAAATAAACATTATGGACTTTATCAGAACTGTGCCGACTGGTGACAGAGCCGGTGCCTTCAAGAAATTTTGTAATATTTTTTAAATCGGTTCGTTATAAAGTTTAAATCTACAAATTTACTTCTATAATTATAATTCAGGTGATGAAGGGGTATAGTAAATTTGGCAAAAATGTTTGCGTTAAGATTCTGTGGCTATGCGAAATATCAGTTGAAAATTTGATGCCCTGCGCTATGAATATGTATGTCGCTTGAAAGTCATAAAGTTAGGTCAAGTGCCAGCCGGAAGCAACAATGAGCCTTATAGGCCAATAAAACTATCTATATTTTTTAACCCAAACCTCGGACAAATTCGCTACATGCTAATTTTTGCGCCATTGTATTCCTTTGGGGGTTTTGTACAACTGGCTGAAAATCCCAAAAAAATCCGATAAAATGCGCAACCCCAAAATCACCCCCATAGGTACATTTTTGAAGTTTTTTGCAATTTTCTCAAAAACAATAAGTTTCTCACAAGATAAATTTTTTCTAGTGCACAAAATTACCGATCAAACGGTATACTCGCTTTTTTTATTTGAAGAAGTCTTAAAGTTGATTCAGGCCTTCAAACTTAAGCAATTTTATATTTTAGTGGAAAATCACCAATAAAATACTTATTTGGTGTTTTATATCATACATTTGTGTTGGCAATTTACTTTTCAAAATTGTTTGTAATGAAATTTTGAGATATTTTTTATACAACTGGCAACAGCGAAATATCATCCCGAAACAAATTCCCGCAATAAGGTACGGGTGCGGAGGGTGTGCAATGCGACCAGGATTGCAGACTATACGATTGCAGCAACAGCTGTGAACCGGGCTACAGAAACTACACTTGCGTCCAGCCGGACCGTTCAACTTTGGAATTTGGAGCATGGCACTTCGAGGTATATGTTCGAACGTAATATAATTTTGAGGTTAGATATGGAATATATTCGCGGAAACACATGTAAGCTGCTCTCCACTATAATACGGCTCTTAACCCAAATTGTACATCATTTAACTAATATTTCACTTCACGCATGGCCCCTCCGCTCGCTTCGCTTCGCTCGAACAGGACCTAATCAAAACTAAACCAAGGCATACCCAAAATCGGAAAAAAGATTAAAAATGCTGTACGACAATCCAATCTTACATATTTTCCAACAAGGATTAACATAAACAATTAACAGATAGCATTTGTACTTAAGTCCAATCGGGGAGCAGCAGCAAGATATTCAATCAATTTAAAACATAAAGTGCCAAGTGCCACATTCCAAGTTCCAAAGTTGAACGATTCAGCTAGATGCTAATCAGAAACTACCAAAACTGTGATTGTTGTAGGACAAGACACAGAGATATAGTGTTGTTTATTGAACATTGCACGACAGAAAACTTATATATGTTGAGAGTTGAGACCCGGTACCTATATCGGGAAATCCAGATAGGCTGACAAACATCCATGAATTGCAACAAACGTTGGAAAAATCAGTATTTGCCAATACATTCTTTCTTCACTCAATGTCTGGCTGTGATACTACGTCAGCGTTTTTTAAAAAAGGCCAAAAGACAGCACTGTGTGGTTTGAAAAGTAATGAAGCACTGTCTAAAAAGCTTCTTATGTGATATGTGAAAAGTGATAAGCCGAATATACTTACTTTAATAAAAACCCGCGAGATCATTATCTCATTATTAAAGTGGTACGGTTGTCGCAACAGCCTTAATTTGAACGAGTATCGGTACTTCAAATATAGTCGAGTAACTGCACGTCAAAATTTATTTCAAAATTTTGAAATAGCAACTTTGCCTCTTACATCTGAAGCTGCAGAACTCCACACAAAGAGAGTTTATCTTCAGGTACAGTACCAGTTTTAACCATCTGGTGATGCTAACATGGTTCGCGAAAGGCGCGTCGAGTGCAATAATTCTGTTTCGGTGTTGCAGATAAAACTCCGTTTTAGTGTATATTGCCGAAGGTTCCAAACCCCAACATAGTTCAGGTACAGTTGTGGATGGGCAAAGAATTGAACCCAGAAGATTGGGGGTGGTTAAAAGTTGACAACGCCTACCGCCACAAAACATTCAAAACATATTGCACCTAATTTTATTTTAAATTTTTTATTTTGTGGTTGTAAGTCGGATTGCACAAAATCTTGCAGCTGCAGAAAATAGTATATTATTTTATATGGAGGAAAAGTGATACTTTTCATGGCGCGCCCGTGTTTAATAGAGAGCAAGCCATGAAAAGTAACTTTTCCTCCAAATAAAATATGCTGTTTTTTCTTCAAATGTCGACAAATTAATGCAAAAATATATCTTTTTAATAGTAATAATATCTAATTATTATTAAAGATTAGTGGGTTCGCAAGGCGGCTTAGACCGGTGTGGGTGAATAGGCACAGGTTGTTGCTATAGTAATGTAACATAAAGCTGTCAGTGGACACTGTCAACAATAACTATTTTTTTAAGATTGCGTCTCCGATTGCGTTTTATTCCGTATTGATAAGCAGTTATTGAGTAAGTTCGATTAAATAATAACCAATTTGTTCCTAAATTAGTGATTTTTAGAAATGCAGTCACAAATTGAGTAATAAATACAAATTGTAGTTTAATAAATCTTGAGTTGTTGAAGCTTATTTTGTTGTTTGTTTGTATTGTATCTATGTTGCTATGACAACACTTTTACCTCCGCCGGCGGAAAAGTGAAAAGTAAAGCTCCGGCGGAGGAAAAACGAAACTTCACGGCCGCCTACACAGTCGAGTAATGACGGATTTACTGACGTTTGAAGAAAAAAATAATTTAAAATGCACCGCAAGCTGTTATCATAGTGTAGGGCAATCCTGTTCAAATGGGACCGATGTCTTTTTTCTCAAGAAGATGAATGTCAGTTTTTATTTTTAATTAAGATTTTCCTCTTTTTACAATAATGTGTCAGTTTATAGTTTTCATTATTTAGTAGGTTTATATAATTATTATTTGTTCATCCTTTGTATTAAGTATTTATTTGAATTTGTACAGCTAATTATTTGGAACGTATGCACCAGCCTCGACAGGTTGATGTTAGGAAATGATATATAAAATATACCTCTCAAACATTGAAATGGGCCATCTTTTTCAGCTTGATTTCAAAACGAATTTGCACTCTTTTTCGATTTTAAAATATTTTTTTTTTGTTTGAACGCAAGAAGTGCCTACTTTATAATGTTTTTTCCGCTGAACATATACTTACGTGGTTAAAAACAATAATTAAAATAGAGGACAAAAAGAAAGCAGTTTTTTAAGGTGGCCCATTTCAAAGTTTGAAAACTTTACATAAATTTATAAATAATAATAAAATTATTATACATATGGTAAATTTTTGAGAAAATTGCAAAAAACTTGTAAAATTTACCTATAAGGGTGATTTTGGGGTTGCACCTCTTATCGGATTTTTTTGGATTTTTAGTCAGTCCTATAAAACTCCAATAGGAACACAATGGTACAAAAATTAGCTTGTAGGGAATTTGTTCAGGGTCGTCCACCTAGTTTTACTGGCCTATTACTTTAAGTCTATTGGGAACAATATGCTGGCGGCTTTGTTTATAAAGACAATGCTGGCGGCTTTGTTTATAAAGACAATGCTGGCGGTAAATTTAAGAACATGGGTTATTCGACGAGTTTGAAAGAGCACCCTCCTGGATTCTCATTTGAAAAAGATTAGAAATATCAGTGGTGAAGAAGGAAAGAGAAAAAGACAATATGTATACTTATAACAGAAAGCAAGTGTTAAAAACAGATTTTGTCAATAATTTTCTCATAAAACAGTTTTAGGATTTTTAAACATGAATTCCACCATAACTTTACGTGCTCCAAATTACATTAAAATAAGTCAATATTATATTAAAGATAATAATTTTCAATTGCCCCAATTTTGCAGGCTTCAGAATATGTTTGTTTGGACGACAACTGGTAATGTTTTAAAAATTTAGCAATACATGGTTCTTGTTATAATGGAAGCGACACTTTTTATTGAAGTGGAAATTTCTTTTGGCGCGTTCAACAGAAATTTTCCTGGGCAGTAAACGAGACTGAGCCGTCACGCTTCAGGCTCGTCACGCTCGCCGATGTAAAGCTCATTCCGATAACTTAGATATTTAGCATTTTTCGCCAAAACAGCAGAGGGTGGAGTTTTTGAATTTGTAAGGTTTTTAGGCAAATGTAGTCTGGATTTTGGTCATTTCCGGTAGAAATATTTTTGTAACTCAATTTTGTTCAAATTTGTAGTAAAATCTTTTAATTAATTCGACCAATAAGAGGCGCAAAGAGAGTTTTTCAAGGAAAAACAGTAGGGCTTACCGGAAAATTTCGAAGCATACGGATGTGTTTTTTAAATTCACAGTCAGATCAAATTAGTTGGTTGAAAAACAATTTATGCATTTTTTAATTATAGCACCAATTTTGGCAAGTACATTCAAAATAGTTGTTCATATTGCAAGTATTCGGATTATATCTCATTCTTGTATAATAATTATGTATCGCATATCATATTAAATATTACTTGTTAATTTTTATTGGTATGTAAACTAGGACTTAATAGGTAAATGCTATTTCTTTTTTGTCGTGTAATCTTAAGCACACTCCATTTTTTTTTTTCGTTAAATATGAACCGCTCGCGCTATGAGACTTGAATAATTCTCAACAAAATGGCTCGATTTTGCGTAAATATTTGTGTTAAAATAAAAGAGATTAGAAAACATTAGCGGCGATTTTTGGCGCCATTTCGTTACGTTACTATTTTTTAATGGTTCGCAGATAAGTAATTACTAGCTGGTCAAAAAAGTGTAAACAAAATTCGATAACCCACATTTAAATTAATTAGATCGCTTGCTTTTTACAAATTAAAAGCATCGTGTAGTGTGTAGTGAACGTATTAAAATGTAAACAGTTATGATAATTATTTTATGTTAAATACATACGTGGTGTGTCGAAAAAAATATTCAAGTTTGGTTACAAACTATTTGATATTTAGGCATTTTTAACGATATAGCAACTGACGAAAAGGTCATAACCTATAGGATTTTTTATATTTATTGTGACCATTCTTGTCAGTCAATCTCCTATACATATTATGTTAAACCAAAGCTAATTTCGACACTTTTTGTCACTAAAAAGTTTTAAGATTGTATTAAAACTTTTTAGATAGGGTGTCACAAATTTGAGTCTGTGTATGGGGATCCCTAAAGCAGTAATAGGTACGAAGACGATTAAAGGGTGGCAAAGTTGCGCCATTTATTGCTTAGCAGAACGCCGTTGAAAATTAAGCGATTCGAATTTTTTGAATTCGCATTTTATTTATCTGTAGCTTTATTTTTTAACCATTTGAAAGCTTTTGAGTTGAGGTAATTTGCTTTTAAATCCGACGTCTCGAATTGTCTGCAAGGTCTCCAGACAACACCAGCTGATTTTTTCTTATGGGATACTTTAAAATATAAAATTTATAAAATACGAGTAAACAATTTAAGTTATTTAAGTTTAAGAATAACTGAAGGGTATAACTCCTTCTATGCAAGGGCTATCAAAAAGCCATTTCGAAAGGAAATTCAATTGTTATGTATGCTAGCAATAATTTCTTTATTCTTTATTTTTTTCTTTCTAATATTTTAGTTTTTAGATTTAACAAAACAACAAAATATGTTTCGGTTTTAGGATTAACAATGCATCAAAATAACGTAAAAATAGACCTAGTTCGTATTTAAAAAAATCAACATGACGTGGGTACAAAAATTACGAAACCTCGGACTTAAATAGTATATTTCATTACCAGTCCAGAAACTAAGCTTTTCCGGTGCGCGCACGACAGTTTCTGGTGTGAGGCGTAGCCGAACACCGGAAGTCGTGCAAGCACAGGAAAAGCTGTTTCTGGACGTGTAATGAACGATATTTTTCATAATACCTCTCTGAAATCAAGACATAAACATAAAATTATTATAATTTTACGTATCCAAAATCATGTCAGAATACATTTTGTATTCAAGTGAAAGCAAACGTCAAACTTGCAAGACAAGCAAGACAGGTATTTATCTAATATTCATGAAGCGTTGCTATGGAAATGTGTTTGTATGCTTTGTTGTAATTGAAAAGGCAGCTAATTCTGAAGTATTTGTGACAAGTAATGTCAGAATAAATAAAATAATTTTACTTAAAATTAGACTATTGACGCTAAAATGTACTAAACTGCTGGCCATTTGCTTTCGAGCAACAAAAATTTCGCCTAAATTTAAAACGAAATATGTTCTTAACCAGACATGATATCGATCTCTGGTTTTTAATGGTTAATAGATTTGTCCCTTAAGAGAAAATTTCTAATGTTGGATTTTTTTAAACTGTCAAAAAATTTTGTATACAGGGTGTCAAAGAAGGCGGTTATTTTTGCTCCAATTTCAATAGCATGTAACTTTCATAACAATTTTTTTAAATTTTGTCACTGTACATCAATTGAATCACTGGTCCATAGCAAAGAAAGTAATCTGTCAAATTTTTGATATCTGCTATATTTTAAGAGATATCGATTTTTTTTTTGTAAAACTTTGTTTTTTCAACTTTTTGTTAGTTAGACCACACTGTGCGTTGTATCGTGCAAACTTTGTAAGTGATTCTTATACCTTCCGAGAAGCTTGTTTATGTTCAGTAAAAAAATTGTACCTTAATGTTATGATGTGCAGTGGCGTACTTATAATCACTATATGTCTATGGTTTATGAGATTCTCACAATTTTTCACGATTGTTTTGTACTGGAAAGTACTCGCTCGCAAAATCAAACACATCAAACTAGTGATATTTAATTTAAAGGTTTTCGAAACAAGTTTAATTTTAGGAATAGTGCTGTATTAGAAATAATAAAATAAAATTTTTCCAAAAATTAAATTAAAAATTAAAATTTTTCAAAAATTTTTTTACACACTGTAAAATATACATGTAGATACAGTGCAATATTAAAAAATAAAAAATAAGGATAAAACTTGCTAAATCTAATACAAATCCAATACAAAACAATCGGGAAAAAACGTGAGATACTAATAAACCATAGTATAAGTGATTATAAGTACGCCACTGCACATCACAACATTTAGGTATAATTTTTATACTGAATATAAAAAAGCTTTTCATAAGGTATAATGACAATCACTTATAAAATTTGCACAATATAACGCACAGTGGGTTCTAGCTACCAAAAAGTTGAAAAAATCAAGGTTTTACAAAAAAATCAATATCTCTTAAAATATAGCAGATATCAAAAATTTGACAAACTACTTTCTTTGCTATGAACCAGTGATTCAATTGACGTACAGTGGCAAAATTTAAAAAAATTATTGTGAAAGTTACATGCTTTTGAAATTGGAGGAAAAATCAGCGTCTTCTTTCACACCCTGTATATAATATTTGTTGAAAGTTTAAAAAAAATCCAAGATTGGAAAGTTTTTCCTAAGGGATAAGTCTATTAATCATTTAAAACCGTAGGTCGATATCATGTCTGGTTAAGAAAATATTTAGTTTTAAATTTAGGCGAAATTTTCCTTGCTCGAAAGCAAATGGCCAGCAGTTTAGATTAATCTTGTAGCCTGCATCGCTGTATAATTTTAACCCAATTTATTATACTTTATGCTTATTCTGTGACTAAATAACTGCAAATTTAGCACTTAAAATCAGGGAGCAGGAAAACTTTTCCCGCTCCCTAATTAGGGACCGGGAAAATTTTTCCCGTGCCCGGACCGAAAAGACTTACTTTCTTTGCTCTACAGAGACGTTGAAAATGATAGTTTTCAGAGAGGTATTATGAAAAACAAATTGCGGCATCTTAAAAGACTCGATGGAAAAAATAAAAAAAATAGATTTTTCTGGACAGGAATGCCTAGAGATATTGAAAAATACATAAAAGGATGCCCATACTATCAGGCGTGGAAATGGCAGCAATATAGAAAAGCGCCAGACTTTATACAACCTCTCCAAGTACTACAAATGTTTGATAATCTAGAAATTGACCTACTAGGTCCATTTCGAAGGAGTAACCAAGGACAAACTATGATACTAGTAGCAACAGATTACTCTTGAAGATACGCTATCACAGCCGCACTACCTAATGCAAAATCAAGTTCAGTAGCAAAGTTTTTGTTTGAAAAAGTGTTTCTAATAGATGGTATACCAATA
This sequence comes from Pissodes strobi, assembly GCA_016904865.1. Classification (NCBI taxonomy): domain Eukaryota; kingdom Metazoa; phylum Arthropoda; class Insecta; order Coleoptera; family Curculionidae; genus Pissodes; species Pissodes strobi. Next base: position 537,815 of record MU182054.1, read on the forward strand.
ACATTATTAAGCGATAGGGAAAAACTTTTCAAACCGAATTAGTAGGTACGTGAAATAGGTCGCATAATGGGAGTAAGAAGTCAATTCAGCACAACTTATCACCCATGCTGCAATGGCCCTACAGAAAGACTAAATAAAACTATTGGAGATATGTTATCTATGTACTGCAATACACAGCAAACAGATTGGTGTAGTTATATTCCATTCATAACACTTGCATATAACACAGTCATGCAACACACCGCAAAATTTAGTTAATCCATGCTAACATTTGCAAGTGTTCCAGTGGAGGTGATTTTAACAGTTAATAAGACAGAAACAGACTCATTACACCTCAGGAAAAAAGCACCAGCAATAAGGGCAATACTAGCGGAAAATATAAAGAAAAGCCGAGTAACAAGCTTAGAAGATAAGGTACACTCTCTACCAGTTGAAACACAGAGTAACAGCAACCAAATACTATTTTATTCGGAAAGAGAATCATCATTACTATACTTTTTATTAAAGGCTGTCAAGAATATATAGTATGCAAAGACCAACAATGGTCTAAAACTATAATAAAAACTACATGTGAAGAAATACAAATGGCTAGTGGTTTTGCTACAAGATTAAAATAATATGATAATTAAACTTCATTTACAATTAGATTACAGAGGTTTACAATGTTAACAATGACAAATTCGACATAAATTATAAGTGTGAACATTTATCAGATGCAATAATATCTGATGATGATGAAACAATGTATTTCTATTAGCAATGTGTGAGATATGTTTATATCTTGGGTAATTGGTATAGCGGAACAGTTGTCAGCCATCAGCGATTTCAATCAGGAAATCGCAATCAGCTATTGCTTAACGGAAAAGAAATCCCATCTTTTAAAAGGCAAGCTATCTAGGAGTAATTTTTAATCTAAAGCTTCCATGCAATTGTCAATAGTAATGTGTTAATGGCGGGTAAAATTGCTGAACATGGCGCATGAAGATTTGTTCGGGCTAGTTTGTGTCCCATGCGCGTCGGGCACTTTTGGGAAATAACCATAGAAATCCATTCAAGCGGTTTCAATACCAAGAAACCTGAATGCCTGATTTTCAAGCTCTTTTACCTGCCCGAAATATATTTTTTGAACTATTTCCCGAACAAAATGCCAATCAAAAAGCCATTAAGTTTATTTTGAACAACAAATAGTACTACAATTAAAGACACAGTTATTGTAGGTAGTTAAAGTTAGATGCATTTGCTGGCTGAACTCCATTAGGATATGAAGCAACGGCTCTGGCATGCGCTATTGACAGTGGCGCTGGATTCGAGGTTAAACTTTCCGGGGGTTTTGGCTGATTTTATTTATTTTTGTATGATGTTTTTTGCACCAGTTGCAAATACAGCCTAATCGAAGTTGAGTTACCAGTTATTTTTATGAGCTGTTCCTCACCAAGTCCACTCTTACCAGAGCTGACACCACAGAAGCTGGAATGAGTGAGATGGTCTATTTTTTGTTGTTGTCCCTGAAAGTTTAATTCCGCTTTAGTTGCCGCTTTATGGGTCTAGGTAGATAGAGTATTCTTGCCAGCTGGACAGAATTTAAAGAAGCAATCACAGGGAATAGTTCTTCATTTTTTGACATACTTGCTAAATAGTTTTACCGAACAGAAATCATAATTATCATTATTTACCACCAGCCACTTTAAATCGGAACATTTCTTGTTGCTTCCTTGTGCCGTTTTCGAAAATATAGGATTATATTCATTCCCGCTTTTTTGTTTCCAATAATATTAATTTCAGGTTTAAAAATAATGTTCAAGAACTTTACCGCCCCTCCTCCTCTCCATGCGAATTGAGTATAAAAATACATGAACAAATATTTTTTTGTTAAACTCTCCGGTATATTTTCATAACATGTTTCAACTAGTTTCATAAATTCATGGTAGTAAAGTGATGTGGAGCTCTGCTTCCTTTTCTCTGGCATTGCTTGAAATTCTTTCATTTTGGTATTTCTTGCGTATCGGGCCAGAAGCCCGTAATAAAATCCATTTGATGATTAATTTTTCTGCCGTATTCGCTGTAGCACTTTTCCATTAGTATTTTTATCGTCGTATTCCAAATTGTTTTTGGTGTAATTTTCTTATAACCTTCTTCATCAATTTGGCTCATATTATATGCCCAGTCTTTAAGAATATTTGCCATATGTACGTCTTTATTTTTCCATCGAATTGATAATGTTTTTCATTGCAGAATGTGGTAAATTGTCCTCAGATTCGACCTTTTAGTATTATCCGAACGACCTATGTCAGACTTTTCAGATATTTCTTCCAACGTAAATCTTCCAAACCGATTCATATCAAGCAGATTGTATTGAAAAGTAGAAGAAACTGACAAAAATTAATTTGTCAAAAAAATATGTGTTTGACACTGTTGCCACAAACCAAACAATGAAATATTTCAGAATGTAATCACAACCGAGGGTTAATTTTACCGATAAGCAAGTGAAAATCTGCTTCCTTATATGGCTTATTTAACATGCTGCTAGGGAAATAGTCACCAGAAGTTCGCTACAACAACACCAGGAAGTATAGAAAAATATTGTGACCGGAACTCCTATTGTCATACATATGGGCAGTGATAATATAATGGCGATGAGTCGATTGAGTGGCCTAGAAAAGCTAGTGCGCCTATGTAATACAGGAGCCCTGAGCCACTGCTGAGCCTATCACCAATGCGCATACATATGAGACTGATGCAAGGCCAGTTATCGTGCCTTATTCGGTCACCCACCCGTTGCTATGCGGAAGTATTCCGCTAGTTTATGTCTGTTCATGCTCTAATGTTCTTTATCCTGGATCTGCTTTCTGCCAACACGCCTCCTGTTTCATCAGTATTTCTTTTGATAATTAACTAGAGCATATGGTATTGTTCTCCACGGCATATAGCCAAGCTAAGCGATTTTGTGACATTTTGTCGCGAGCATACTAGTGACAAGAATATGCTGACGAAGCACTGTAGAATGAACAGACACATGGAAAAGATCGGCCTGGCAGATAATACACACTGCCGCTGCAGGTTCTGCCAGGAGGAAGTGGAAACTACAAAACACGTGTGGTGCGGGTGTGAGGCTCTCTGCAGGCTCAGGTGTGCAAGGCTGGGAGAGACCAAACCCGGACCTGCAAGGTACATGCAGCAGCCGGTACTTTATTTGTGGAGTCTGATTAGGAAGAACGGACTGGATGAGGTCCTCTAAGCATGGTTCGGAGTGCTACAATAAACCTGCATAGTTTGCAGTGGCAGAGGCGGGTACCAGCGCCAACCCCTTCAATTTTCTCTCTAATTCTACTAGTGACAAATTGTCTGGAAGGATTTTCTTTTCCCAATACCTTAGCAAGTCATGCCTCAATTTTTAAAGCATCCCACGACGAATCCACATTTTAAATGTCGTTAGTTAATTACAATAGCACTGGCCAGATCTCACATCTGACCTTTCCTTATCTTTGGGATTCAGATGATGGAAGAAGAGAGCGTTCATTTTCCTAATAGTTAGTATGAGCTGCTTGTATGCTGCATTTTATTTCCATATCGGGATATGCGTTCTATATTTTCTGTGATCATACTCGCCAAGTATTTAAAGCGGTGAACGCGTTCTATCCATTCATTGTTTAGTGTGAGTTGCGCATCATTAAGTGAGTCTCGGTTGGATACGTACCATGAACTTGGATATCCTGATATAGGAGTTAAGACTCAAACCTTGTCCAATCCCGCTGAATCTATTCGCTAGGAAGAGGATATCATCGCCATATCTTATTGTATGTATTTGGAAGAATTCCGTTGATTTTAATATCCAGCTCTACATCTCACAAGGCCTCTTTAAACATTATGTTCGAATATTCCTTTTCGGAACCAGCGTTAATTTAAATGGACATGAAGGTTTTTGGTCCTAACTTTCTTATAAACGCCTTATTTAAAGCAAGAGCGCGTCGCATCTTTAAATGGTAGTACAAGTAATACTTACTAGTGACATATGTGAAGATCTGGATCAGAAAAGAGTGGTTCGCCGGGTTTTAATATGTGGGCATTTAAGCGTGCAACTTTAGACGGTAAGTTGTTTTAGTTGATTCTAACTAGTTTTAAGGCGAAATTCTGGTAAGTAAGTATTCTTAGAAGGGTATTCCATAAAAATAACCACCCAATGACCAAGATAATTGCTTTCTGCATGTGAGTTTGATATGACCATTTAAATGGACATCAGGATTTGGTTCCTTTTTTTAGCATAAACTTACATTGTTATGACTTTATTTAAATACCGCATTTTAGCAATATTTGGCAGTGACATGTATTTAAATCCTGGAAAGGATGACAATCGCCTTTTGCAATAATTGCTAGAAGCAGGTCCATCTGAATTTGGAGGGTTATCAGACTCTGAAAATGGCCAGCCAAACTATTTTGTTGATGACCATGAATTGCCGGATGTTCCCGAATTATCCAGTGATGAAGATTCAAATCCTGAACTTGGCATGCCCTAAAGTGAAATTAAAAGATGCTTGCTGCATAAAATAAGACAGGTACGTTATTCCTTTCTGTTCAAGTTTAGACCAGATTTTTTATTTTTAATACTGTTTAGTTTTGCTCAGCATATGTTTGAGGACGTATCTTTAACGCACGAATATTTACTCCGAAAGAGGAGACTGGATAATTATGGATTACTTAAATGTTTTTCTTGGCAATGGAGATTTTGAAAATATGTGCAACTACACAAATATAAAATGCATGACAAAGCATGACAAAGCTTTGAATCTTACGGTGGAGGAAATCAAAAAGTTTCATGATATTACCATTTTAATTTCATATTCGCGTTATCCAAAGATCAATATGTTTTGGGCCAGAATCATTCGGGTCGAATCAATATCAACGAACAACGACTCAAGACAGATATTTTGCTATTAGGAGTCGCCTAAAGATCACTATTGATAATGAGGTTTCTGAAAATGAGAGAAAGGCCGATGAGTTATGGAGAATCAGGCCAATACTTGATAAAGTTAAAAAAGGTTGTTATCTCTACAAAGTCAAACGCTGTAACATTTGACAAAAAAAAAATGATAGTTTGCAGTAGTCTGCAGAGTTAAACAATTCGTCAAAGGAAAACCAACTCCTGAGAAGCTAAAAAATTTGGTCTGCGCGGCGCATAAAGAACTCATCCTTGACTTCGAGGTTTATTAGAGAAAGTCAATATTTACTGATTGGCATTCAAAAGAACTAGCAGTTGGGCCGTCAGCAGTTGTAAGACTAATAGGAACCTTAAAGCCTGGTACACACATTTTTATTGATCGATATTTTACCACCGTTGGTTTACTGAAATTTTTGCTTTCAAAGAAAATTTTAGCTACATGTAATATTATGAAGTCAAGAGTACCAGCTTGTGTTCATTTAGGACATGAAAATGTGTTCTAGTGAACAGACTTTGAGAAATGACGAAGAAATAAACATTGGTCAATGATATAACCTAAAATCCATACTGAAAGCTTCCACACAACTCGAAGTTTAACTTAACCTTTTAGAATGTAAGAGATGGTCAAAACATTTATATCCCCAGGGCTAATATTATTGAACAATAATACAATAGATATCTTATTGATCATGTGGTTAGTTATTCCAGAATCAACAGCAAAATTAGAAAGTGGACTGTAAAAACAATTTGACACTTTTTGTATTTGTCATTAGCGAATGCTAATGCTGGACGCTCTACCGGCAGGATGGAAAGAAGGTGATACTAGTAAAACTATCTTGGATTTTTTTAGAACTCAAGGTTAAAATCGCTGATTAATCAGAAAAGCTTAACAAATAACATAATTCTCTAGGTCTCAAAAGAAGAAATTCTTCGTAAGAGCCATCTTCAAAATTTTCTCCAAAAAGAAAGAAAATATGCATTTACCAGGAATAGCAGGAAATATTAACAATTCTATTCGTGCGGTCGTTAATCACTTGTTATTCCGTACCAAACCAGTGCGAAATTGCGAAGCGAATGGACTGCCCCGCCAAGCCAGCAGTTCTGATTCGCGTCTATCTACCGCAATTTTGAGCCTTCACGCATGCGTACGTGCTATTTCATAGCATTATTTTTTCTTGATTTTGGGCATTGCCTTGGGTTAGTTTTGTTTGGTCTATATATATTTTTCTATGGTTTGGTTGCACCGCCGGAGTGAGCGAAGCGACCGCAGGGATACGTGCGAAGTAAAATATTAGAACGACAACAGAGTGCTGCTGTCAAATGCGCAGGTCACAAGACTCCCAAGTCAACGAGTTGTGGGCGAGAGAGGCACGTCGGCAAGAGGAAAGCTCGTAAAGCCAAGTGCTTGACTTGGACTGGTAAGAATATATTAATAGACTGTGTTATTATGTACCTACCATATAATGAAATAAAATAATATTTGTGATCATACGCCGCTACTGTTTATATCGAATATCAAGTGACTTCGCCCGCCAATGCCCAGATAATAATGGGTTAGATGTCAGCCATTTGATTTAACAAACTGACCTAATTTCACTTGTGTGTTCAAGAAGCCGTATACGTTAATTCACTAAAACGGCTGGTATGTACTACCAAATCGATATTTAAAATACTATACAGCAGAATATTGATGTCAATCAAGACACAAGGATCTACGTACACCCCTTCAATACGTGCCGGAAGCTTCACGTTTGAGTAATAATGATGAAATCATGAAAATCTTCACGTGTAGCATATGCAACCGGCATTTTGTTAACTATTTTAAAATGTCTAATATTTCACTTCACGCATGGGCCTCCGCTCGCTCCGGGGCGCAACCAAACAAAACTAACCCAGAGCACGCCCAAAATCAAGAAAATAAGAATTAAACAATGCAGAACGACAATCGAAGTTTACATAATTTCTAACGATTTAATCTTTTCTGAAAACGATTCACAGGATCACAGGTACTCAGTATTTGTACTTAAATCCCACCGTGGAGCAACAGTAAGATATTGAATTCAATTGGCTAGTTTTTAAAGCGCCACTTGAGTCGCTGTAATCGCAACGAACAACATACTACGCAAGCGCGAAGCTTCCGGCGCGATATTGAAGGGGAATACGCATCTCCTTGTAATCAAGGCAAGGTGAATAAGGGTGATGACATTGCGGAAATGCACACAGGTTAAATACTCCTAGGTAGAGTTATGTATAGAGCTACAAATACAAATAAGAGACGAGCGAAAAATTGGCTAGCTAGTAAGAGTGGAAATGATCTGGTACGCAGACGGTTGGAAGTATCGTCAAGGGGCAGGAACAGTTACATGTGAAGCAATGTCTATGAAATATCATTGACAAACGGATATAGTATGATAATGCCCTTAGAAGTTTAGAAGAGGATTATGGAATTGTCGCATTCGCCTACGGCTCATATTCCCATTCATAAAAAAAGGGTCACTTTACACACTTCCTGCATAAATAACTATTACTTGATTACTAAGTTGTTATGCTAAAAAAACGAAAAACGTGCTTTGGTTTTGGCGGAGAAGCTGTGAAATCCAAAATTATGGCAGTCACAAAATTTTACAGATATGAGATCATCACAATAGAAATAGAAATATGAATAGAAAATTTGAACACCCTGTATATCTAAAACGGTTGATGCAATGTACCTACAATTTTATATTCTTTAAACATGTCCACAAATATCATTCCACTGGCCCTTGATAAAATCGTTTCTCTCAAATGTGCAGCTGACAAGATTTTGGCTTTCCAGATTCAGCTTCCTTGCAAATACCACCCAGACATAAATTTATCTCGTATTTGCTATATACTCTTAGTACGACTGTCCTGATTGGATTCCATACTAGAGCATGAAGCCCAACAAGCCAACGAAATAGCTCGAATAGTATCGCCAAAGATCAGAATTATTTCTCAGGTCAGTCAGGTCGGTTGTCATCGCATCCGTTAAGAAATGGACAATGGTAAATTGGTAGGAGAATGGTAGGCTGGGCACTTTATGACACCCTCCAAAACTGGCCATATAAAATAACTAGTTCTAGGGTAGATGACTACGTGCCTTCTCTCAGGAAGGCTAGGAAAGGACAATAATTCATGATTTATGTCTGTAAAGGTTTTTGTGATTATGGGTCTACCACACAAGTGAAAGAGACAAAACTGGATAGCTTCCTCTAAACGCGTGAGTCATAATAAAACCCGCATGTCACGATGAATTTAAACGTGTGTTCAGACGTCTCATTACATATATTTTTACTTTATTCGCGAGAAAGCTGAATCTGGCAAGCCAAAATCTTTTCAGCTGCAAATTTGAAAGGAACGATGTTATCAATGACCAGTGGATAGATATTTGTGGACATGTTAAAAGAATTATGCGCAGCTTATTTCCTATTGTCGAAAATTGTGATGATCGCATATCTCTCAAATTTGTAACTGACAGACCTTTGAATTTCACAGCTTCTCCGTCAAAACCAAAGCACATTTCTTGTTTTTTTCGCATAACATAGGAACTTACTAATTAAGTAAAATGATTTTTGAAAATAGAATAGAGCTTTAAAATCGTATATTTCGAAAGAGGTTGGTGTAAAACGCCTATAAGCCTATATTTTTCAAATCTTAAAAAAAAACATCTATTTATTGGTGTGGTTATTCTGCTATAGGGACTCATGGAGAAATGGTCGGAATAATTTCTCAGCGGCATCCATCCAAGGAAAAGAAGTGACGTGGTATTGGAAATAGTAAATAAATGAGTGTATTATTAACTGATTCACTTAACTTATTCCTAAGTTTTTTGCATATTTTATTATAAACTGTGATGAATTTTTTTTAAGTAATATTCAAATGAAAATATCTTGCCGATATTATCGATTCACTACTTACACTTTCCGAGTCTGAAGCAATGAGATTTTAGTTATTTGCTACTTTTTATTTCTGAAAAATATTGTATATATTGTATTTATGTTATTATACCCATCCCATGCACAGACAAGGAAGTTGGTAATTTATATAGGGGTTTTAAAGCACTTGAATACATACGTACATATATTCGCCTTTGAAATTTAATATATTTTTGGCTTCTGTATACTTTTTGGTGCTCGAAATTTTGAATTCAGTGAATGTTGATATACAATTATAGCTTCTATCAAAAGCTACTTATTTCTTGCAGCGGTTTATTGTATATATTTTCCAATAACTATGAACGTTTGCTTACCTGTGAACTTTCGACAATGGTCTGTCCATGCCCGCAAAAATCACTCCAGTTGCTAACGGAAAACACTAAAAAAACACCATAAAATCTCTTAAGAAGCTCCATGACATATTTGGAGCCAAGAAATGTGTTAAACAGCACTAGTAAAGTAATTCCTGTTTAGTATTGACCCCTGAATATCTTGGCTTAGTCTTCATATAAGAGATAAAGATGCGATCTACGAGGCGTTTGTAATAAGTTTAAAGACGTCTAAATATAATGCTTTAATTGCACAGCAGAATATTTAGACGTCTTAATGCCAAAAAAGCGTAACTTGGAACTTAATAATGCAATTTTTTATGAACTAATATAATGTTTATAAAAGTAATTTATTTGGGCTAATTTTTAAAGCTAACTAAATAATGATATTGTATTTTAAAAGTATCTACTCACCTTAAGGATAACTTACCTTGAAAGTAATATTTGGCCAATCTAAAAGTGACCAGTTTACTGGAAAGTGATTAGTGAGGAAACATTAGAACTTCTTTCCTTCATATTTGCTATAAATGCCATCTATCAGCAAAGCGAATAATTTTGTTTGTCTTCTTGAACTTTCACATGGCACTTCAACACTTGGTCGCGTAAAGTCTGAAAAGGATCAAATATCTTGGGTTTCAATGAAAAACTTAAAATTGTTAGAAATTAACTCGCTACTTTTACGGTATTTTATGGTATTTACATTTCGCAATTGGATTCAATAATTGTCTAATTCTGACGATTTCGTTAACTAACCCAAACTAAGGTAAAGGAGGTAGTTGTTTTTGAAGAAACTGAATACTTATTAGGAACCAAGTTTTAAAAATAATTAATAATTATTTAGTCGCTACTTACGTCTAAAAGCAAATAGTTTCTAATTAAATATGTTAAGGTTGATTTTAAATCAGGAACAAGTTGTAACTGTAATTTGCAATTTTTTCTTGAGAAACTATGTTTAGTGTATAAAAAACAAGTATTATAGTCGGAGAGGGATTTGTATTTAGCAGTTTACTCTTAGGGTAACTAAATACTTTTGCAATAATTTGTAAATATTATTTGTAGATATATAGTTACTTCTGAAGAAACTTAGTAGGAAGTATGTTTTAAAATAACTAATTATAAGTCGCTGCTTACGTCTAAACGCAACTAGTTCCTGATTAAATATAACAGCTTTCCACTTGCGATAATATTTAAGATATAGTTGCTTTTTAATCAAGAAAAAATTGTAACTGTAACATGTAATTTTTTTTTGGAGAAAATATGTTTAATATATAAAAAAAAACATTATAGTCGGAAGGGGATTTGTATTTCAAAGCTGGCTTCAATAATTCTCTAATTCTAACGATTTCATAAACCGTCTTTAGAATTTACTTTAAGGGTAACTAAATACTTTTGCAATATCTTGTAACCATTAAAAATAATTAGTTACTTTTGAAGAAACTGTATACTTAGGAGGACATTTTTAAGTTGCTACTTACAATTAAAAGCAACTAGTTCGTAATTAAATATATGGCTTTCCACTTGGGATATTATCTAAGATATAGTTGCTATTTTGGAGACAATGTGTTTGATATATAAAAAAAATTATGTGCCTCACCTTTATAAGCACACATCTGAAGTGAAAGTTCTGAAAGAGATATTAGGAATTGAGTTTTTTTAAGCTTTTTTGCTCAACTTATGCACTCGGTTTCGACAGTTTTTAATTTTCTTTCTCTTTTTTCAACTTTATTTTCGCCGAAAATCGCGTTTCTAACTTTTTTATAATTTTTTTTTTATATTTCGGTTTATAATACTTTTATTAACTTTCCGAACAAATTTTCTTTTTTCTGATATATTTTTTTCTTATTTGGTGTTATAATACTTTTATTAGCTTTCCGAACAATCTTTTGTGTTTTATTATTTTTTGTCCTATTTCGTTTCATAATACTTTTATTAACTTTCCGAACATTTTCTTACGTTTTTTTTGTTCACTTTTTTTCCAATGGGGGGGGGGGGGGGGGGTGTTTTTTTTTTTGTTTCAATAATACTTTATTTTTTTTTATTTTTTTATCTATTTTTTTTAATTTTTTTTTTTTTTTTTTGCGGAGGGGGGGGGGGGGGGGGGATATATTTCGCAATTGGCTTCAATAATACTCTAATTCTAATGATTTCATAAACCGTTTTCAGAAATTTACTGTTAGCGTAACTAAATACTTTTGCAGTAACTTTTAACTATTAAAAGTGCTTAGTTTCTTTTGAAGAAACTAAACTAAGTTTTAAAAATAACTAAATATTTTTAAGTCGCTACTTACAATTAAATGCTAACCTCAACTGACCCAAACTAGTGCCTAACTAAATATGACAGCCTTGGATTTGCGATATTATCTAAGACTAAGCAGTTGCATTTTAATCAAGGACAAATTGTAACTGTAATCTGTAATTTTATTCTGTTTTAATAATAACTAAATTATTTTTAAGTCGCTATTGACAACTAATTTCTAACTAAGTATAGCATCTTTCCATTTTGTTGGTAGGAACGTCAAGCTGGTGAGAGCAGTTTGATTACGGGGAGTGACGCCCCTGCCATTCCGAGTTGCCACGGGATGTGGCCCATCAAATCCCATCGTCCTCCCCCAGGCTGGAGAACACCGAAGTACAAAGTCTGGAGCTGATCAATGACAGTTTGTGACAAGAGGGGCTGCATTGTATTGGCAAACTGGTGAGAGTAGTTTGATTACGGGGAGTGATGCCCCCGCCAATCCGAGTTGCCGTGGGATATGCTCCATCAAATCCCATCATCCTCCCCCAGACTGGAGAACACCAACATACAAAGTCTGGAGCTGATCAATGACAGTTTGTGACAAGAGGGGCTGCATTGTATTAGCTGGCAGGAACGTCAACTGGTGAGAGCAGTTTGATCACGGGGACTGACGCCCCCGCCATTCCGAGTTGCCACGGGATGTGGCCCATCAAATCCCATCGTCCTCCTCCAGACTGGAGAACACCAACATACAAAGTCTGGAGCTGATCAATGACAGTTTGTGACAAGAGGGGCTGCATTGTATTAGCTGGCAGGAACGTCAAACTGGTGAAAGCAGTTTGATTACGGGAAGTGACGCCCCCGTCATTCCGAGTTGCCACGGGATGTAGCCCATCAAATCCCATCGTCCTCCCCCAGGCTAGTGAACATCGAAGTACAAAGTCTGGAGCTGATCAATGACAGTTTGTGACAAGAGGGGCTGCATTGTATTAGCTGGCAGGAACGTCAAACTGGTGAGAGCAGTTTGATTACGGGAAGTGACGCCCCCGCCATTCCGAGTTGCCAAGGGATGTGGCCCATCAAATCCCATCGTCCTCCTCCGGGCTGGAGAACACCAAAGTACAAAATCTGGAGCTGATCACTGGGGAGTGACCCCAGAAACCCCATTTTTACCCCTGTCAGACTAGGGACCACCAAAGGAATTAGTATGAGGACGATGCTTCCAGCGGAAGCGGCCCTAGCTGGTAGATGCATACGCCTACTCGCATTGTCCGGTGAAAGACCACCCCACCAGAACTGGGAAGCGCTGAGTTGTTTTCCCAAATCACGTTCCGGTTCCGCGCTGGTGGTTCCGGGATCTACAGTAGAAATATAATAATATGGACATGATGGTGCTTCCAGGATCAAAATATTCCGGAGGTAAACTCCCCGGCCATTCAGATCTCCGGGCGCTGGGTAGCCCTGGGAGCCCTTCATTCCACAATTCACAGTCTGCAAAGATACCGAACCAATTTAGAATTGATTTCTGCAACATAAGATGCCTAATACAAACATAAATTCGGTACACCAACGTCTACAAGCAAATAGACCACACATACTAGCCCTTACAGAAACACAAGTATGTTCTGCAACAACAGTGAACTACCCCTATCCTGGTTAGTGGTTACGACTTACATACCCGATTTAGACATAAATTCGGAATATGCCTTTTTGTCCGAAGCGACCTTTCATGTCACCGCGAAGAAACACTCGAACCGAACAACCTTGACGTCATGTGGCTCAAGTTCACCGCCAAGGGATTAACCCGAGCGACAGAGCCTACCAAAGCTTTTTTTCAACACTAGCTACCACTTTTGACTCAATACAGGTCGATAACCCCAGCTCAGAAATAATCGTTCTGGGAGACTGCCCACAACACCAACTGGCTCAAACATCATAACAAGACCGACAACGAAGGTAGAACAGCTGAAGCATTTGTCATCAGCTGCGGGCTTACTCAACTTGTAACCAACTCAAATCTCAGAGAGGGGCGAATACGCCGCCCTCCTGGACCTTTTTCTAACCACCAATCCTGACCAGTACACAATTACAGTTGGTCCGCCATTAGGTACTTCCGACCACAAACTTATTACAACGGGTTGGATGGGATGACCTAAGGGAGTTCTACGTAGATTTTCCTTGGCTCGACATCTGCTTTGGCACTGACGACCCGTCAGTCTGCTGCGAAGAGATCACGCAAGTAATCTCCTCAGGAATGGAAGCATACATTCCAAATTCCATCAAGTTACCATCAAAAGGAAAGCCCTGGTTCGACAGAAGATGCGAAAGAGCTGTAGGTAGGAAACAGCAAGCCTACAAGTACTGGCAGCAAAATCAGACTGCTGAAAATCGCAATTATTTTGTCGAAGCGAGAAACGAATGCAAACGTGTGATCGACGAAACTAAGGACAAACACAATCAAAGGATCAGGAATAAACTTTTGCTATGTCCCAGTGGCTCCAGGAATTTCTGGTCGGTAGCAAAGGCAGTAAATAATAACTTTACAAAAAAGTCTCTCCCACCTTCACGGCTACTACAGCCAAGGAAAAAGCAAACATGCTCGCCAACAACAGAATAGTCAGCGATAATCAATACGGCTTTCGCAAAGAGAGATCGACAGGAGATATATTGGCCTATGTCACTCATATATGGGCAATTGAGAACTACGGAGAGTCTCGAGCGATTGCGTTGGATATTTCAAAGGCATTCGACAGAGTTTGGCATGACGAACTGCTCCACAAACTGCCGTCCTTCGGACTGCCAGCGTTTCTCTGCATGTTGGCTTGCCAGTTTCCTTAAGAACCAATCTCTACACGTTGCAGTTGATGGACACATCTCAGACACATTCACGATCAACGCGGGCGTGCCTCAGGGCGCAATACTTTCACCAACTCTGTTCCTCATCTATATTAATGACTTGCTGACAGAAACGAATAATCCTGTTTACAGTTTTGCAGATGACAGTACCCTGATCTCCCACTTTAGATCAGAAAAACCCTTACCAGCGACTGAGACTCATCACCGCCGACAGGAGCCGATTACGGCAATAAATCAAGGCCTGGAGAAAGTCCAAACTTGGGGCGACCGAAATTTGGTCCAGTTCAATGCAGCAAAGACCCAAGCAGCAACGTTTACCAAGAGGGCCAATACAGCGGGCCCTGACATCGTTATGGAATGGATCAACCATTCCTTCATCCTCGTCAATCGGACTGCTGGGTGTCTCGGTCAACAGCAATATTTCCTGGCATGACCACGTTGCTAACATCGCAAAATCAGCCTCCCAAAAGCTTGGTGCACTATTTCGCAACAAAAAACTCTATACACCGCAGCAGTTGCTCTTGCTCTACAAAGCGCAAATAAGACCGTGCTTAGAATATTGTTCACATATCTGGGGTGCCGCACCGAAGCACACCCTAAAGCTGCTGGATTCCATTAAGAAGAGGGCTGTGCGTCTCTTCGGCGACCCGGAGTTGACCCGGAATCTGGATAGTCTGGACCACCGCAGACATGTGGCCGAGATGTCTCTGTTTTACAGATACTTTCACGGCAGATGTTCCCAGGATTTGGGCCGTCTCATCAAGCCCCTGGCAACTCCTGTCAGACGGTCACGACAGACGGCAAGAGCGCACCGGTTCTTCGTACAACTGGAAACACCTAAAACATCGCTTTACAAGAACTCCTTTGTCTGGCGCACTGCATCACTGTGGAACTCACTCCCAGGACATCTGTTTCCCACTAATTACAACCTACAACTCTTCAAGAACCGTGTCAATCAGCATCTTCGCATACACACCGCTCGTGGAGCGCCATAGGATCTCCCTTCAGTGCGTGTGCCACTGCCATAAAAAAAAATTGCGATTATATCTAACATATAGCTGCTTTTTAATCAGGGAAAAATTGTAACTGTATGGCAGTATGTTTAGTATATAAAAATTAGCATTATAGTTATATACTGCTTACAATATACGGAGTGCAAGCGACCGATACCGAGTACCTAAACATTTTTTAAATTATATCCCTTATTCGACAAACCCTTCCCTTGGTGACAAGAAAATTTTAAATCCAAGAAATTTAGAGGAGACTGCTTTCAGAAATCAAAATCAAAACATGTTTTATTGTTTAAAATACATGGTATTCATTGACAAAGTTAAAATATAAGTATTTAAAAATGGAGACTCGATTTTATAAACCGTTTTCAGAATTTTGGCAAAACGCACAAGTGTTGTTGTTATATCCAGGTGTGATGTAGATTGTAAGCCGTATCTTTAGTGAAATTATTGGCATGTTTTATATATTTTTAATGAATTCTCTTACATTCCGTTTATCTATAAGATCCAGCACTTGTTCCTTAAGCATAATGGATATAGTACAATTTTTTCAATATACGCTCCCCCACACGAGCACATTAATTCCATCCGTAGAGGGATTCCAAAGAGACAACCCTCATACCCAGGAAGATAATTAATTAAACCTTGATTTAATGGATGCGAATGAAACTTTAAAATTGAACCCTGATGCTACAGGTAGAAGTTTAATTGAAATAATTATTTTAACTTTTATTAAATGGGACAACATCTCAAACCTCTAGGCCAACATCTTCGCACACACAGCGCTCGTCGAGTGCGATAGGATCTCCCTTTAGCGTGTATGCCACGGCTATAAAAAAATCAACATCAAGAAAAAGTTGCTCTAATGCTGAAATAAAAGCAACAATGAAAAGAAGGAGAAGGAGCAAATGAAAATACAGACTGCTAAGAAACAGAAAACTGCATGTTTTGAAGATTGTAAGAATGTTGTATCGGCGAAGTATTTTTACAAATTTCTCTGTGGTTCTATACATGAAAAGAGAAGCTATGATAATTATTTGTTTCCCGTTAAGGATAGGAATCGCTGAAATAATAATATCGACGGAGTAATACCCATTTTTACTTAGAATGTCAGTCCGTTTTTCTGTTTCTGATAGTATGAGCTATGATCACAAATCAAAAGTGGCCTAAATATCAACCAATTAGTGATAGGTGAACCCAAACTAACTCAATCTATCTAAAGAGGATGTTCTAAGCTGCCGCCATTTGGATGTAGTGGTTCAGATGATTCGGAAACATGGCTAGATTTTTATATATGTACGTCAAGTCAAGTTTTAGCTAAGCTTCTCATTAAAAGAAATTTCGATTTTTAAAGCAAGAGATTTGGTTCATTAATAAACAGATAGTTTCTCCATGCGATGGTTCGCCCTTGAATGATCTTCAGAAATTCCATTTGATTTGGGAAATCTTGCTGGTGGAAACATAAGAAATCAATACGTATCGTCATAGTAGAAACATATTAATTTTCAAAAATTGGCTTCATTTTAATCGACCCTGGTAGTTTAAATAATTAAATTGATATCGAAAGATGTTGACACTTTTGAGTTAGTTTCTTAATTATTCAAAAACGTGTCACCTAGTTTTAATACAAATTTGAAGCTTTTAATGTGTTTATTTTTGAATGTTTGTCCTAAAAATGTATTTGTACTGTCTCTCATTCTTGAATATCATTATTTTGAAACGCACTTCTATGTCCGCTTTGCAGTAAATACAGATACGTATTGACATATAAGGTACATCGTATTCGGCAATTTCACACTATCGAATGTTTCGCAATTCCAAAACGTCTCAAAATTAAAACATAACAGTTTGGCTTGAAATTTTTCATCGAGTCATTCGTATTCTCTTAGACGTTTTTAAGCCACTACACGTTTACGATTTCTTAAAGATTTTATCGTCATTTATTTCGTTCTATTTGCTTGCCCAGTAGGTTTTGCAATTTTCCTAAGGGATCCTCGTAAATAAGTAAGGAACCAAGATCGGATTACCGGCGCGGCATTAAAAAGTTAGCGCGGATTGTCAACACATTTACTCTCAGTTCTTATCAACACCTTTACCAATATATGGTGTAAAAAAGAGTAGTGGGACACACCGGAACCAAAAGATCCCTAACTCAAATCAAACTAGGTTTTAATACTCAGCCTCCACTGCGTCAAAGGCCTTGATGTAATCGATAAAACAAAGGATTTTAGCCATCAGCTATCCGACAATGAGAATTTTCAGGAATAGAACAATATAACCAATACTGCACATTTATAGCAAAATGTGCTGGAAAACCGTCTAGTTGAAAGAACAAATTTTGCCGTATTTCCAGTGACACATTTTCTATCAAACTCGGTAATTCGGTGACCAAAAAATCTAGAAATACGTTGCCATTTAGTGCTCGATAGAAGAAATATGGAAGCCACACCACGCATTAAGACACCAACGTTCTTGATGTTGCACTTCGCCAACCAATGAGAATTTTTGCAGACCAATATTGCATGTTACGCGTATTGACTTTACCGTTACTGTTGAAAGTCGCTTCATGCCTATCATCCAAAATAATATGTAATTCAACCGACATCGATAGTCAAGATCTTGTTTATTCAAGGCCTGATGTAAAACTAAATGATATTAAAACAATTCATTGTGGGACATGCGAAGGAATATATTTTCGAGCCTTGTTAGAGGTTACCTATGATTCTTCAAAATGTTTTGAACGCCCAAGGTGAGAGACAATGCTCTAGTACCAACATGGGGATTAAAATCAATATATGCCAAAATGTTAATGACCATTTTCCACGGTGAGAGCGCCGACCTGGATATCGAGCCGCGTACACCCTTTGAGCTATTGCCTGATTTTGAAGAGATTCCAAATAAACAGAAATCATGTCAAGAGCTGCATCATTTGTAACAGGCATTTTTAAAACTTGACGTATGCAACTAACATAAATTATACTGCAACTAAATAATATTTGACGTTCCTTTTCGATATTGTTATTAGGAGTTTGTTTTATCTTTTATGGTCTGCTGCTTAGGAATTATGCTTTTTTATTGCAAGATGCAACCTAAAATTGCTACATTGATGACCATTCTTTATAGTTCCTAGTTTTGAAATAGAAATTTGAGTTACCTATAAAAAACAACCATTGCCGATTTTCATTTTTATATTTCAAAAATCGATTCAAATATGTGTAATATTTTCAATGTCGTGGTGGAAAAAATGATGCGGTTATTCCTGATCTTCTTGAAATTCATCACATTTTTCCAATACATTTCAAAATATAACAGACAAGGCAAAGCAATAGACAAGACATGTTAATAGAAATAAATACATATTTCATAAAAAGTATATTCATTAATACAAATAAGTCCCTTAAAATTAATAGTCTGAGTGTAATACAAACAATAATAAGTGAATTCAAGATATGCCTACCATATAAAATTAAAAATCAATAATCATTAGAAAAAATTCAAACAAATATCACAGTTCATTTTACAAATACAACATTATAATTAATGTCTGATGACGCACATACTTTTACAAGATAAGGGACGAAGGAAAATAGTGCATTTTTTCAACTTCATCTTTTCTTAATCTACAAACAATGCAAGCAGCCTCATCAGCTACGATGCACTGAACCACTCTACTCCGTACACAAATTAACGTTTCAGTCACAAGATGAATGAAAAAGTATATATTTCGAGCAAAAATTTGTGAAATTATGAGAAAAAATATAAGAACACACCAGCAAGCCAAACTAACAACAGCCTAAAATGAAAACATGGTCTAACGTATTGAACTGTCATAGTTAGTCATACTTGCCTCTAGTATTCAGCATTCAGCTGTTCAGCTTCTAACTCAGAATTCCATGTGTTAGACAGACATATATCATTTGTTTTTCCAACAGCGTCGACACGAATTTGGCTCCATCTACAATCACCTTTGGTGATGCTAAAAAAGGAGAGCTATACGGAAATGGATTAAGTAAATGAGATGGCATGAATAGGATAAATTTTCTATTTTACTTTGTCTCTGATATCGGTAAGTACTCTCTACAGCACTTTTTCATAGACCATCTACAGCTATAAAAAGTGCACCTAACATAAATACTTTTAAAAAGAATTTTAAATATCTTTTACTGGAAAAATAAATTTTATTGTCTTGAAGAACTTGTGAGCGATTTTTCTTAACCTCTGTTATATATTATTTTGTGTTCTGTGGTATTATATACTTTTGAATTTATAGCGATTCACTTTAGAAATTATAAATATTACTATTGTATAAGTATTGTACTTGTACGTGTCAGGAATGAAGGCATCATTCCATACCTGTATAATAAATATGTCTTTGGGAATAAATTATATTTATTGTTATTATTATTATTATTATTATTATTATTAGTATTATTATTATTATTATTATTATTATTATTATTATTACTATTATCGACTTGGCCATGTGGCCTTCGCACTCCCTCAAAGGGGAACATTCACTCATCCCAGATATTCTAGATATCAAAAGGATTGAGCTCTGGTGTGACCCTTTCCATGTTATCGGGTCCTGGATGGTGGTCGGTCTTCTGTGCCCATGAACTTCCTAACGACCCGTGCAGTCCCTAGTAACACCGCCTTCTGCATGATTTTGTAGAGGTGCTCACTTAGTCCTAGTTGTTTAAGGTTTTCTAACAAAGCTTTTGGAATAAGTCCCGTTGACGATATTATTATTGGAACCGTTTTGACACATTGCATCTCCCATTGCCTTTTAATCTGCTCTTGAAGGTCTCGATATTTTACGATCTTCTCGTTGGATTTCGTTTGTAGGTTGCTGTTGTTTGGTATGGCCACGTCAATAAGCGTCGTTCTTCTTAACCGTTTGTCCACTAAAATAAGATCCGGTCTATTATTGACAGTTCTTTGGTCGGTGAGAACAGTACGGTCCCAATACAATTTATATTCGCCATTCTCAAGTACTGGCTCTGGTGCGTAATTGTAGTAAGGAACTTTCTCCGTCGCCACAAGATTTAGTTTCACTGCTAGTTCTTGGTGCAGTATTTTTCCAACGTTGTCATGTCGTGCTTTATATTCTGTTTGTGCAAACACCTGACATCCTCCCGTTATGTGTTGAATGGATTCTGTCGCTTGGCAATCATATCGACACCTGTCACTCTGTACTGAGGGATCCGAAACAATATACTTAAGGTAATTTCTGGTTGGGATCACTTGGTCTTGTATAGCCAAGAGGAATCCTTCTGTTTCAGGAAACATTTGTCCCGAAGCGAGCCAGTAGTTCGACGCGTAATTGTCGACATATTCCTGACCAACCTCGTTGACGTGTCTCCCGTGCAGTGGTTTTTCTGCCCATGATCGATGTTTTTCTTGATCAGTAACGTGGTGAGTATCTATTTCGCGATCTCTCAGTTTTAGTGGTGTTAAGTCGTCTATTTCACATATAGCTTGATGAAGAGCGGACGACCTAGCCTTTTCTAGAAAGAAATTTCGTAGTAGTGAAATTTGTCGATCCATTTGTTTGCCAATATCCGTTAATGCTCTACCGCCCTGGTGTCTTGGGAGCGTAGTTCTCTCGACAGCACTTCGGGGATGGTGTTTTTGGGCCTTTGTTAATAGTGTCCTTGCCTTCCGTTGCAAGTTCTGGATGTCCGTCTTGCTCCACGCCACTATACCAAAGGAATATGTCAACGCAGTACAGGCATACGTATTCAGAGCTTTAAACAGGTTTTTACTGTTAAGGCTAGTTTTCAATATCCGCCTTGCTCTTGTTGTAAACTCAGAAGTGATTTTTTCCTTCATAGTCCGGTGATCTATGCGTGTTGCCTGCAGCATTCCCAAGTATTTGTAGGTGTCATTTTCTTCCATCGCCTCTATCGTTTGACCATCCTGCATCTCGAAGGATCCAGGCTGCACTTTTCCTTTTACAATGTTGTTAATACGACACTTGTCCAGCCCAAATTCCATTCCTATATCATTAGAGAATTCTTCCAGTATGTTCAGCATCTGGTCAAGTTGGTTTCGGGTGGCTCCCAGTAGTTTTAAGTCATCCATATAAAGCAGGTGATTGATTCTTATAAGCTCTCTTCTGTTCTTCTTAAGAGCAAATCCATAAGCAGTGGAATTTAATCTCGATGATAAAGGGTTCATGGCTAGGCAGAACCAAAGTGGGCTAAGAGAATCGCCTTGGAATATGCCCTTACGAATCGGAATTGTGCTGGTCTCAATAGTTTCTCCAGTAGGCAGTTGTAGATGCATAGTTGTTCGCCACACTGCCATAGTGTTTTCTAGGAGAGTCACGATACGTTCGTCGACTTTGTAGATCTTAAGGACATTTATAAGCCATTCATGTGGGATTGAATCGAAGGCCTTTTTGTAATCGACGTACGCAGCATAAAGATTTCTCTTGTTACCATAAGCTTGGTTACAAATTACGGAGTCTATAATGAGTTGCTCCTTACAGCCCATAGCTCCCTTAGTACATCCTTTTTGTTGAAC